>JABXNX010000123.1:0-37453 GCA_014843695.1 Archivesica marissinica | reverse complement strand
GACTGGGAACAGGCGTCGATATATTTGCCTGGTCAGTCACATAAATATGACCAGGCAAATATATCGACGCCTGTTCCCAGTCTAGCATAATGTGTGTTTTACATTTATTTATCGTCGCTACCGGTTGCCCATATGAGTGACGTCTTCTGAAGAGATTAGTCATTTTAGACTTTTGGATGATAGTGCAATGATACAGACAGAGAGCCATTGCAGAGTCTCAAATGGTTCATTTACGTGCACGATGTAAAGCACCGACATGAGACCTCGGTTTAAAGTACCCTCTGAATGACTGTTAATTTTATTAGGGTCAGACGGGAGATCGAACCTCCGATCCCTGGATTACCAGTCCAGCATGATAACCACTGGACTACTCTCTTACTCTTAACTTCTTTTTTTAAACTTTATTTATTTTACAACGATTGTGAAGCAAGATTTAACAACTTATATTACTCACTCACGTTGGCGCGGACTAACGCGTCTATGTGGTCATTCGTGTGGGAGGAAACCGGAGTACCCGGAGAACACCCACCTGTCCGATCTGGCGACCACCGTACCATCTCACATACTTCCAGGTCCGATGATTGAACCCGGGTTGCATTGGTGAGAAGCGAGCCCGTTAACCACTACGCAAATCAGACAGCTAAAAGGACTACTCTTAACTGGCACATATATTGTACAGCAGGCCATATCATTTGGGCCTATATATTAATAGCACATATATGTGCCACGATGTGCAATTATTAGTCGTATTAAGAGTGCCTCGAAATAATCAATCAAATTCTTAGACAAAGCTAAGAGTAAAATTGCACATAACAACATAATTGTAGCTAATTAGAGTAAAGTAGCTGCTCAGGAGAAGTTGATACAGTCAATCACAACTAGTGGAAATACAAATTTCGGTGACAACTCGGTAAAATAAAATCTTATCTTAACAAATAAACACAAATATCCTCTATCGCATTTGTCACATATGTGAATAATTTGATATGTCACATATGATCCTACAAAGTATATGTCTAAAGTCGACAGTATGTCAACGCTATGGTAATTGTGAGCATGATTAATTCACGTTCTGATATATTCACGATAACTGATTCATAAAGTAAGGAATGTGGGGATAACAATACTAATATCATTAGAACACTATTATCTCCATGAATTAGTCCTGAATGGGTTTTGTATCAACTGATGACAAATTTGTTAACAAATGTGTTGTTTCCAGAGCGGAAGCTGTACTTCCATAAATAATATATTGCTTTACCTTGTGTATGTCTCTGTATGTCTATTCATGTGTATGTATGTCTGTTTGTTTGTCTATCTGTCTGCCATGCTTTGTTTCCACGTAAATACTTCAAACACACTTGGTAGTCTCATTGGCTTGGGTGATGTCAGCTATTGCATTTGAAGATAGTAGAGCAAATGCAAATGTCTCAGAGGTCTCGTGCGTAAACTCTTGTTTCCGCCCAATAACTTGAGAGCAGAATACACACCTATTTCAAACTTGGTAGGGATATAGATCACATATGGTCCATATTGATTGCGATCAGAGGGCCCAACGTAAAGGTCACATGATATTCGAAGTCAAAACAGCTTGTTTAGTTTATACACATTTATTTTAGCTCGATTGCGAAACAAGTTCTTATGACTTATACTAATCACTCTCGAGACATCATTCCTGATGGAATCCATCGCCACGAGGGAGAGAGAAGAGGCATGTGGAATTTAAATGCCTTGCCTAAGGACACAATCGTAATGGTTCCAGCGGGGCTCGAACGCCGGGCCTTTCGCACGTGAAGCGAACGCGCTACCACTGAGCTATCACGACTTCCAAACAGCTTGTTTGATAAGCATCCTATAAACTTCGGATGTGCATTAATATAGATGAGTAGACATAGCATGTCAAATGTTCAGGTAGCATCGCGCTCTAATTTCAAATCAATTTCCAACCAATTAAATAACATGTAACATACTTCAATATATTATGAACATGTGATGAACATCATTTATATGTACATGTAGTGTGATAAATAGTGGGCTTCACTCATCAACATTGAATCCATTGTCGATGGATATTATTTCCTCATCTATAGTGTTACCTAAGGCCTTATATGGATGCGAATTATGGAACATGACATGGAAAACCGACTTATCTAACTTGAAGTTAGAAACAGTTCACAGAAAAGTTCACCGTTTCTGTGTGAAATTAACACAAGGCTTCAATAAATATACGAACACTGACTATGCATTGTGTACGCTCAGCATCGACTGCATTGAAGGAATCGTTGATTTGCGAAAACTGATTTTCTTTGGTCAATTGTGTAGATTACCATGCAATCTATTAGCCAAGCAACTATTTACACATAGACTAGTATGTTATGTTAATCCTGATAGACAGTATTCAGGATTCATGCAGGATATATATAGATTGCTTGGAATGTACAGGTTGTTACATTTCCTTGAATGCTATATCACAACGGGATTTTTCCCTGCAATATTAACTTGGAAAAGTGTACTCAAGCAGAGTGTATCAGCAGCTAACAAGCAAGAATGGTTCGTCAGACTTCAAGCACAATTAACCGTACCGCACATTATTAAGTCGGACAGCCCATGTGTACTCTGGTCGGCGTGTAGAAGGAGGCATGAGTTACTTCCCCTGTGCAAAATAGCTACGTCAGTCTTGGGTCAATTGGTATCGAGACAATTCTTAAGTACATGTTACAAATGCTCGCTATTGGCTGTCAACAATGTTGAACATATAATGTGTTATTGTCATGCAATTGATCACATAAGGTGTAAAGTGTTGAACATTTTAGCTGACATTGTTAGTACTAAAGGTTATATAGAATTCATGCTTTTATCACCAATGCACCAGTGCAATGCATTACTATCTTTAGCGTTACAGGTAGATGATAATCCTGTTCCAAGGAACTTGTTGCTATTGAAGCTAATATGTAGAATGTTTTCCGGGTAGTTGAACGCAAACTGATTGTATGTTTTACTGGTGCACATTGTTATGTTCGGACATCATAACTGTTATATATTGCTAAATATGTATTCGTCCATAGACTATTTGACTAAATACAAGGTTATATATGTCTACTATATCCTAGATATTTAACAGAAGATCATGCAGGAGTATGATCTGTATGTAAAGCGTTGTAAGTATATTCGAGTATAATATATGGGGTACTATTAACGTTTGTATCAAAGAGTGTTTGTTCTGGGGAGAGTGTCACAGATGTAGCAGGGGCCTCGTAGGTAGGAATTGACCCAATCACTGGACCGGCTACATTCTGTGATACATTTGCTGGAAATAATAGTCTTTTCGACACATTCGGAAAATCAAAAGAAATAAAGATTATATTGCAATTCATTAGGTTGGATAACAGTCAACGATGCATAATTCACATATATACATATTAGTAGCTGTCTTGTTTTTCGTTTCGGCAAGATACCATTACCTCAAGTATGTATACCTCAAGCTCAACATATGGAGACCTTGGGTGTTCTTAACACAACTATTATATAGAGTAAGGACACGCTTGAAGCAGCATTACATCGTATGAAATAAAAATATTTGAACATTTTAAATGTTACGTATGGGTAGCAATGCTGCTACACATTCTTACATTATACTTTGTATAATTGTGTTCAATTGGTAAACACTGTTTTTTTGCGATAAAACAAACTCGAAACCGAAAGTAGGAATTTCCGAATCGATCGATCCCTTGCAATGATTCCAATGAACGTATAGCTCACCTGCGAGTACTCTACTGACAATTAAAGGGTTATTTGTGCATTTATATTCTACTGTTTGTACATACATATTAATAATGATTTGTAAATATGCTATGCTCTTTAGAAATGGAGGAAATAAAAGTATCTATCTATTTATATGTTCATCCTCATTACCGTAATTTGTAATCAGTAATATATACCGATAGAACGTTGTTTGTAAATTGATGGAAATTAGATGAATACTCTACTTTTAGAAATTGTTATGCACAATACATATATAATACTTATTATTATTATTATGAACAGTCAATTAGTTTACAAATATTCCAGTTTCAGATTCTCTTCCTGGGACGATTAACGAAACACCTGTGAGAATAAACCTTTGTTGTAATCAGTTTTATACTAGCGATGATGAGTGTGTGGATATATTTCCAATATATGTTAGAAAATGCGATGGACAGCTGCAGTACGACCTCAAAATGATGTACCAGTACACGCCTAACTACGACATATGTCTTGGCATGTATTCAATCAATTTAATTATTATTAATGTATTTAAAATGTGTCCGCAATATAAGCCAGGCCCGACACATTCGACATATACATGTAGTTTGAAATGGACTATAACGTTGAATTGACAAATATGTAACATGGAACATGCTTGCGAACTAAGTGAACAAGATGTCTTTAACATGGCTTAAAGCCGCGCGAACAGGTTCGGTCACTTAAGGTATTATTGGAGAATGACCCGGGAGAACCGGATGCAACCCCTGAGCAGTATTTCAGTGACGGATGGACACATAGGTATAACCACCGACCCTCCATAAACCAGCTTGATAGCTTCCTCACATGGATGTAGGTATCTCGGCCACACTCAGCTATACCTGATGTGAATATTAGTAGAGTTGAACATTTTCTATAATATTATGTACTACTTTTTTCAGTTCATAACAACAATATCAAGATTCTGCCTGAAATAGGTCATACCATACAGCCGATTGACATCGACGGCATAGCAACGACATTGTACAGTCCATATTTACAATTCAGGTGTTCCTTCGATATGGATGGCAGCTATCCGTATATGATCAACTGGTAAAGTGAATCAGATCAAGACAATTACCTCAAACTATAAATATTCGAAATGACAGGTTCTATAGGATACTCGTCGTGGAAAACCTCTCCTTGCCACATTCGTGTGTTTATGTCTCTTGCTTATGCTAAAAATTACAGAAACATGCTGTCTGGAGGATATTGTGACAACCATGTACATGTACATGTATTATTACAAGTGACAGCGTGTCATGTTCAAAAGTAATACAACTATGAATTGCAGCTAAATGGCACCTAATGTGCAGGGTCTGGTATGCCTCAATGTTGGCCTAAATTGTACTAAGCTGTTAATAGTTCATACACATTGTAGAACTCAATGTAAAACCGTTAACATAGTTAGAACATATTATGTTAAATATTATATTCAGGAAATGTATTTAATTAATCCACTTATCAAACAAAAGCAAATAATCAAAATATGGGCACAATAAAACACAATTCAATGAATATAGTTGATGATAAATGATGAACGCAAAAAAAAATGCCGACAACGCATCATGAATGTTAACTCATCATGAATGTAGGTAACGCGTCATGAATGTTGGTAACGCGTCATGAATGTAGGTAACGCATCATGAATGTAGGTAACGCATCATGAATGTAGGTAACGCATCATGAATGTAGATAACGCATCATGAATGTTAACTCATCATGAATGTAGGTAAAGCGTCATGAATGTAGGTAACGCATCATGAATGTAGATAACGCATCATGAATGTAGATAACACATCATGAATGTAGGTAGCGCATCATGAATGTAGGTAACGCGTCATGAATGTAGATAACGCATCATGAATGTAGATAACGCGTAATGAATGTAGATAACGCATTATGAATGTAGATAACGCGTCATGATTGTAGATAACGCGTCATGAATGTAGATAACGCGTCATGAATGTAGATAACGCGTCATGAATGTAGATAACGCATCATGAATGTAGGTAACGCGTCATGAATGTAGGTAACGCGTCATGAATGTAGATAACACATCATGAATGTAGGTAGCGCATCATGAATGTAGGTAATGCATCATGAATGTGGATAACGCATCATGAATGTAGGTAACGCGTCATGAATGTAGGTAACGCATCATGAATGTAGATAGCGCGTAATGAATGTAGATAACGCGTCATGAATGTATATAGCGCATCATGAATGTAGATAACGCGTCATGAATGTAGATAACGCATCATGAATGTACGTAGCGCATCAATAATGTAGATAACGCATCATGAATGTAGGTAACGCGTCATGAATGTAGGTAACGCATCATGAATGCAGATAACGCGTCATGAATGTAGGTAACGCGTCATGAATGTAGATAACGCATCATGAATGTAGATAACGCGTCATGAATGTAGATAACGCATTATGAATGTAGATAACGCGTCATGATTGTAGATAACGCGTCATGAATGTAGATAACGCGTCATGAATGTAGATAACGCGTCATGAATGTAGATAACGCATCATGAATGTAGGTAACGCGTCATGAATGTAGGTAGCGCATCATGAATATAGATAACGCGTCATGAAAGTAGGTAACGCATCATGAATGTAGGTAGCGCGTCATGAATATAGATAACGCGTCATGAATGTAGGTAACGCATCAGGAATGTAGGTAACGCGTCATGAATGTAGGTATCGCGTCATGAATGTAGGTAACGCATAATGAATGTAGATAACGCGTCATGAATGTAGATAACGCGTCATGAATGTAGGTAACGCGTCCTAAATGTAGATAACGCATCATGAATGTAGGTAGCGCGTCATGAATGTAGATATCGCATCATGAATGTAGATAACGCATCAGTAATGTAGGTAACGCGTCATGAATGTAGATAACGCATCAAGAATGTAGGTAGCGCATCAGGAATGTAGGTAACGCGTCATGAAAGTAGGTAACGCATCAGTAATGTAGGTAACGCGTCATGAATGTAGGTAACGCGTCATGAATGCAGATAACGCGTCATGAATGTAGGTAACGCGTCATGAATGTAGATAACGCATCATGAATGTAGATAACGCGTCATGAATGTAGATAACGCATTATGAATGTAGATAACGCGTCATGATTGTAGATAACGCGTCATGAATGTAGATAACGCGTCATGAATGTAGATAACGCGTCATGAATGTAGATAACGCATCATGAATGTAGGTAACGCGTCATGAATGTAGGTAGCGCATCATGAATATAGATAACGCGTCATGAAAGTAGGTAACGCATCATGAATGTAGGTAGCGCGTCATGAATGTAGATAACGCGTCATGAATGTAGGTAACGCATCAGGAATGTAGGTAACGCGTCATGAATGTAGGTATCGCGTCATGAATGTAGGTAACGCGTAATGAATGTAGATAACGCGTCATGAATGTAGATAACGCGTCATGAATGTAGGTAACGCGTCCTAAATGTAGATAACGCATCATGAATGTAGGTAGCGCGTCATGAATGTAGATATCGCATCATGAATGTAGATAACGCTTCAGTAATGTAGGTAACGCGTCATGAATGTAGATAACGCATCAAGAATGTAGGTAACGCATCAGGAATGTAGGTAACGCGTCATGAAAGTAGGTAACGCATCAGTAATGTAGGTAACGCGTCATGAATGTAGGTAACGCGTCATGAATGTAGATAACACATCATGAATGTAGGTAGCGCATCATGAATGTAGGTAGCGCATCAACAATGTAGGTAACGCGTCATGAATGTAGGTAACGCGTCATGAATGTAGGTAGCGCATCATGCATGTAGGTAATGCATCATGAATGTAGGTAGCGCATCATGAAGGTAGGTAACGCGTCATGAATGTAGGTAACGTGGTATGAATGTAGGTAACACATCATGAATGTAGGCAATGCATCATGAATGTAGGTAATGCAGCATGAATGTAGATAACGCATCATGAATGTAGATAGCGCATCGTGAATGTAGGTAATGCATCATGAATGTAGGTAACGCATCATTAATGTAGGTAACACATCATGAATGTAGGTAACACATCATGAATGTAGGTAATGCATCATGAATGTAGGTAGCGCATCATGAATGTAGGTAACGCATCATGAAATGTAGGCAATGCATCATGAATGTAGGTAATGCATCATGAATGTAGATAACGCATCGTGAATGTAGGTAACGCGTCATGAATGTAAGTAACGCATCATGAATGTAGGTAACGCGTCATGAATGTAGGTAACGCGTCGTGAATGTAGGTAACGCGTCATGAATGTAGGTAACGCGTCATGAATGTAGGTAACGCGTCGTGAATGTAGGTAACGCGTCATGAATGTGGATAACGCATCATGAATGTAGGTAACGCGTCGTGAATGTAGGTAAAGCATCATGAATGTAGGTAACGCATCATTCAATGTAGATAGCGCGTCATGAATGAATGGTTTGCTTGTTCTGTGGATTTAGCATCAAGATCTATGTCACCATTGTGTCTCTCCAGCTATCATTGAGGAAGTTAGCCCTGTGGTGCCCCTCCGAACAGTATTTCAGGCACTGGCGGCTACCCGGCAATATCTTCCGAAAGCCAGTTGGTTAGCGTACACATATGAAGGAATTCGACACGCCCACTGGGATTAGAACATATACAACAGTGCTGGGAAAGTGATTTGAAGTCAACAATATTAACCATTCGGTCAATGAAATACCTAATAGCATAATATATCCTTTGTTGGCTATATATTAAATGTTAAGGATAATCGTTCTATGCACTGATGTGTTTACGTTCATATCTTCTAGGTATGTCAATGGAACATTACAACAGCAAGTTGGTCCTGTGACTTTCACTGACGAAACTGTGTATAAAGGAGATGCCCTGACTGATCTGAAATTTGGCTACAAGGTATAAACTAAACATAAATAAATGTAAGACACTGCCACTACCGAGAATAGACAAATGAAATGATTGGTAAGCACTGCCACTACCGATAATAGACAAATGAAATGACTGGTAAACACTGCCACTACCGAGAATAGACAAATGAAATGTCTGGTAAGCACTGCCACTACCGATAATAGACAAACGAAATGTCTGGTAAACACTGCCACTGCCGATAATAGATAAATGAAATGTCTAGTAAACACTGCCAATACCGAGAATAGACAAATTCAATGTCTGGTAAACACTGCCAATACCGAGAATAGACAAATGAAATGTCTGGTAATCACTGCCAATACCGAGAATAGACAAATGAAATGTCTGGTAAACACTGCCACTAGCGATAATAGATAAATGAAATGTCTAGTAAACACTGCCAATACCGAGAATAGACAAATGAAATGTATGGTAAACACTGCCAATACCGAGAATAGACAAACGAAATGTTTGGTAAACACTGCCACTAGAGATAATAGATAAATGAAATGTCTAGTAAACACTGCCAATACCGAGAATAGACAAATGAAATGTTTGGTAAACACTGCCAATACCGAGAATAGACAAATGAAATGTTTGGTAAACACTGCCACTAGCGATAATAGATAAATGAAATGTCTAGTAAACACTGCCAATACCGAGAATAGACAAACGAATTGTTTGGTAAACACTGCCACTAGCGATAATAGATAAATGAAATGTCTAGTAAACACTGCCAATACCGAGAATAGACAAACGAAATGTTTGGTAAACACTGCCAATACCGAGAATAGACAAACGAAATGTCTAGTAAACACTGCCAATACCGAGAATAGACAAACGAAATGTTTGGTAAACACTGCCAATACCGAGAATAGACAAATGAAATGTCTGGCAAATTTAATGTCTTCGATCTTGGATCGATAATGTTTTTAAGTTTATTTAACGTCGCTACCGGTTGCCCATTTCACGGGTAGTTTACCTAACAAAACCTTTCCAGGACTGGCTCCAGCGGTTCACCAGTACTTAGTGCACCAACCTTCGTAAGAAACTGGCAACTTTTTCATATAAAGATACAAGGTCTGAGCTGAGCTTGCACCCGTGACCAGCAATGATGATAGTTTACATTGGTTTACAAGTCAGAGACCGTACACCACCCGACGGACCCTATCATTTGAAAACAGGTTATATACAGTTCACGTCCGACTATAACTATTTAATAACAGGTTATAAAGTCACTATACATGCCAATATGCATGCGTATGCTGCTCTGTATTACATTTTAAATAGTCCATGAAATAATGCATGTAACATTGACCGATGACTTCATCAGTACCAAAGCTATATTCCACTTTCATTTATGATATTCAATTATTTTAAATATGTGCGTACGATTCGTGAGGTCCATAGTGTCCAATTACCACTTCCGGTCTCTAATTACACTGGGCCTATTGTCGTTCAAATTGTTAACAGTATGTTACAAATGTTCTATCAAAACGGTATACCATCGGACATATCTTGGATTCTCGGCAAAACATAAATTGATACGTTCGAGACATAAAATGACAATACATGCTAACCATATACGCGTGTTCAAAGCCAATGTCGATACTATGGCAAACAGACAAGGCCGATAATATGGACAAAAACCAAGTCCGGTAGTATTGACCACAACCAAGGCCTGTAATATGGACTTAAATATAACACGTCAAAGGTGTCATACTAACACAGGCTGCTCATAGTCACAGTAGAGATATCTTTGAAAGTCAAACTCAAACTCTGATATCTGATATATCGTTATACTGAATCCAAGGATTTCCGAGGGTAAACATGTTTCTAAATTAGTAACTAAAGTTCACTGTGTTAGATATAATTTATGTTTAGGTGGCGTGTGGCGTTACTGTAGTGCAAAGTAATACAACTATTCCAGGAAACGAATCATTGAGTGACGATTTCTATGTCGGATGGAAGGTAAATCACTTGTGCTTATATTATAGTATTACTAAATATATATTGCTTGTATTGACTTACACGTGGCATTGCGAGTAGTTATATATATATAAGATCTTACATTCGTGGTGATTTCATACATACTATATTATATGACACTCGTTTTCGGAATTTTATTAATAGTTTTAACTTTATTTAATTTACAACGATTGCGAAGCATGTATTTAACAACTTATATTAATTTCTCTCGTTAGCGCGGATGAAAGCGTAAATGTGGTCATTCGTGTGGGAGGAAACCGGAGTACCCGGAGAAAACCCACATATCCGATATGGTGACCATCGTACATTGTCTACAATCTCACATACTTCCCGGTCCGAGGATCGAACCCGTGTTGGATTGGTGAGAAGTGAGCGCGCTAACAACTGCGCTAATCGGAAAGCCACAATGCTATTAGGCGAGCCATCCATTTCACTCTATGCATATTTAGCATGCTATTGGTCTACGTAGTTGATCTTGAACATATAAAACATGAACACAAACTACATGTGTATGTCGAATGTGTATTGCAAGCTGTCATGCTGAGACAAATCATTCGTTACTATACTTTATAGATGTAGCGTTTATATATCTGTAAATTACGTTCATTTTATTAGTTAGCGATTGTTAGTAGTACCAACAGCTTATGTCGCATCCTATTGCGACTCTCCAACTATGCTTGATAGAGTAAGACCCCTTTAGGCACTCGGGTAGAACCATCGACCATCCGCAAGCCATCTGGACAACCCTTAATTTACGGAATCCTAGGATGGTCACCGCGACACTTTATTACAACATACAAAACAGTCGTTTGTTGCTTATATTTCATAATAATTATGAACATTTGGCTTTATTAGTTCGCTACATCCATTGAACTCAGCAAGAGTGGATATACATTTGTAAATGTGGAACAGACAGTACCAATTGGGTGTTCATACGTAGCCACAGAAGCGTCGAATTGTTTGGAATCTTTGTCATTAGTTGATCCGAGCTACGAGCTCGGAGTGTGTACAGGGGGAATACGGATTGTGAACGCAAACGACAACACACAATCGCATAATGACATACAGGTAAATGGTGTTATTGGTGTCTCGTATCCCAGAACACACACTAAATCACACAATGCATAATGACATACAGGTAAATGGTGTTATTGGTGTCTCGTATCCCAGAACACACACTGAATCACACAATGCATACATGTAAGGAGTGTCCACGCCAAATATACTTGCTTCTCTGCCAACATAAACAGTCAGTTCAGTTCCATGTATAATTGTCTTTTATAAATACCTTATACAGCATTATTAGTAACCAATACTCCTTAATATATAACATAAAATAAAACTAATTATGGAGGTTATTAATCATCATATAACCCCAATATGTTACACTAACGTGAGGGTGATGTGAAGCCAACCTTAACCATTTGTTCACGAAGGCCCGGCAAGCTTAAGATGCCAGGAACGTTTAGAGGCCCGGCAAACTTAAGAGGCCCGGCAAACTTAAGAGGCCCGGAAAACTTAAGATGCCCGGCAAACATAAGAGGCCCGGCAAACTTAAAATGCCCAGCAAACATAAGAGGTCCGGCAAACTTAAGATGCCCGGCAAACTTAAGATGCCCGGCAAACATAAGAGTCCCGACACACTTAAGATGCCCGGCAAACTTAAGAGGCCCGGCAAACTTAAGAGGCTCGACAAACTTAAGATGTCCGGCAAATAAAAGAGGCCCGACAAACGTAAGATGCCCGGCAAACTTTAGATGCCTGGCAAACATAAGATGCCCAGCAAACATAAGATGTCCGGCAAACATAAGAGGCCCGGCAAACTTAAGATGTCCGGCAAATATAAGAGTCCCGACAAACTTAAGATGTCCGCCAAACATAAGAGGCCCAACTTAAGATTCCCGGCAAACATAAGAGGCCCGGCAAACTTAAGATGTCCGGCAAACATAAGAGGCCCGGCAAGCATAAGAGGCCCGGCAAACTTAAGATGCCCGGCAAATATAAGAGTCCCGACAAACTTAGGATGCCCGGCAAACTTAAGAGGACCCCGCAAACTTAAGAGGCTCGACAAACTTAAGATGTCCGGCAAATATAAGAGGCCCGACAAACTTAAGATGCCCGGCAAACTTTAGATGCACGGCAAACTTAAGATGCCCAGCAAACATAAGATGTCCGGCAAACATAAGAGGCCCAACTTAAGATGCCCGGCAAACATAAGAGGCCCGGAAAACTTAAGATGCCCGGCAAATATAAGAGTCCCGACAAACTTAAGAGGCCCGGCAAACTTAAGAGGCCTGGCAAACTTAAGAGGCCCGGCAAACTTAAAATGCCAGGCAAACATAAGAGGCCCGGCACACTTAGGATGCCCGGCAAGCTTAAGATGCCCGGCAAACTTAAGAGGCCCCTCAAACATAAGAGGCCCGGCAAACTTAAGAGGCCCGGCAAACTTAAGATGCCCGGCAAACATAAGAGGCCCGGCAAACTTAAGATTCCCGGCACACTTAAGATGCCATGCAAACTTAAGAGGCCCGGCAAACTTAAGCAGGTGGTATTAAATAAATACGCAGGGTTACATTAATCTGTTAAATATGATTTAACAATATCCAGATGTTGAAACTAGGAGAAACATGGGACGAAACCAAACAGTACAGTTTTCAAATATCGACGATTGACAACGACTACGACGATAAGACGCAATTTGATCTACAATTATTGTACGCTACACTGCCTGGCGAATTATCCGAGGTATGACACTTTATTTTTAATGTTTACTTATCGTCGCTATCGGTTGCCCATATGAGCGACGGGAAGTTTACATGTCACGGGCAGGCTCCAGTGGTTAACAAGTAATTGGTGTACCAACCTCTGTTACAAACTGCCAACTTTTTTATATAAAGATACACGATCTGAGCGGGGCTCGAACACGTGACCATCAGTGATAAGCTACAGTCAGTGATAAACAGCTCAGCGACCTTAATCACTCGACCACGGAGGCGTACACTTGTATCTACACAAGTATTATATGCCGTTTAGTAGCCTGGGTTCCAGTCTGTCGATTGTTCACGTTTTACGTATAGCAACATAACCAGAGGCTCAATTCAAATCAATTAATAGTATCCGTATTAAACGTATATCTATACGACTGACAAGGAAAACTATAGCAACGCCTCTTCCAAGGCTAAAGGCATAGTTGATGTAGATTGGTATGACCTTAGTTGAGGGTTGGTTATGCGGCAAAAAGCACAGACAATAACTTTATTACTCAAAATATATGAATGTTACATTACATGTCGAACTTACAAAAATCTACGAACAGTAGATCTATATTATATGATTTGGCTTACAAAAGAGATTTATAATTACTAATTGTGTGTGTGCGAATATAACAATAACCAATTATTGAAAGCAAGCAACTGTCGAGCAAATGTATATTTCAGTTTCACGTACATATAAACGTGTACATTATGCGATAACGTACACAGTCTATCATTATACTTTATCAGTGTGAAATAAAATGTGCTATTCCACAGGTTGAAAGTACCAGGAAAACATATTGTATTTCCCATTCCTGCTTTGCACTTGTACCTAGCAGCTGCATGTTGAAATATTGTCAAAGTGAACGTTTTCATCATAACTACACTTGTCTGCCTAAAATATAAAATACTATTTGCTTGCTTAATATGTGAATGATCATTCACTGAAACAAACAAATATCATCTTATTATTTCAATGATAAATTTCGATATTTCATTGGGAGGCATAACATGAATATATTGTATTTACCACATTGTATTTCAGTCTATAGGACCCATTCACGTAAGTATTCATCTCTTTATCTTGATGGCATCAGCAAGTTGCAGCGGTTGTTTGTTATAACACGTAAGATAACCGGTAAGGTTAAGAGGCCCGGAAAGCCTAAGTGGCCCGACAAGGCGACACTACATCGGTGAAAAAACAAATTTCTACAGAATATAGTGTCCTATATTATGGCATTTCCCCCTCCATATAGTTGCCACAGACTCTGAGTATTTTAACTAATAAACACACGTCATATACTACGACGTGTGTTGACATAACAACATAATGTGAATCCACGAGTAATACAACGCTTGTGACATGAATAACAACATCTATGGTACATATTTACCGTTATATCTCACCTTTTCTGCCTGCACATACGTATTGTTAGATCAGTCTGATTTAAATTATCTCTAAACGATAGTAGGCACAAACTTACTATTGACTCAAATAATAAACACACGTCAAGTCATGAGCGTAGCTGACCGTTATACGAAATCCTACTTTCACTTTTAAGAATGTGTAGATCCCAAACACATTTTTGTTTATTAAAAGTTACTGTTGGTTTATTTCGGAATAACTTGTAGTAGCAATGCTATTTATCCATAAAACGATGTAATGTCCCTTTACACTGTTGTAGAACTTGCATGTATCAATGTACAGGTTGATGTGAGCCTAGATGACAGATATAGGAACAAGAAATGTAGTTCACATGTGGACCCTCATATGCGAACATCTGATGGAAGGTGAGGAACAATAACATTATAATGTCTGTTGTGAAATAAATAGATAAAGTTATGATCAATAAAGACACAATCAATATTCCTTTCCATTATATAATTCTAAATGTTATGCGTAAACACATATACCTTCTTTACATAAATACAATTAACAAAATAAATATTATATAATACGGCTATGAATAACTTAGCACCCGGCAATCATCTAGCAGACGTCCGAGTTCGTCCGAGTTCTGACACAAGCCTTTTTACCTTAACCCTTTCCCTCATAGAAGCATCTATTAACGCTATTACCAATATGGCATTAATTGACAATTTAGTAGCCACACCAATGTTCATAATATAGGATATCATGTAGTCCCAGTAATATCTATGGAGGCGGGATATATATGCCGACTACTTAATATCCACTACATGATAGCTAAATGTAATGAATAAATCTCCATGAAAGAAAGAGTTAAAGAGCGAAAACATTTCAATATGACCCATCAGGCACAACACCTGACATACACAAACATAGCAAGTAATAATGGCAAATATTTCACTGTTATTTGCCTCATGGATTCCCCCATATCTCACAACTATAATTGAGGATAGGTATAACAAGTTTATCAACTAATTGAAATATAAGCTTAATACTAACATCATATCAATCAAATAAATAACTATTACTTTAACATTTTATTTTTGAATTACTGTTATTTGTTTTTCATGAATGTAGCCGCCGTGTGTAAAAACTGTCCCTAGATATGTTAATGAATTTACATTTTATATAATATGCCCATTACACATGTGTATTTAAAACTACGAGTTCTTGGTAATATACCAGCTATGCAAACTATCATAACCTTTTCTGATCATTTACTTTTAGCTACCACCTTTCACAATACACTAAATACAATATCACAACCATGCTGTGAACCTTTCGCTGTTTCAGATAAAGTGACAATATCGTCTCCATACATTAATACAATAAACTTAGGTATATAAACACCAATACATGTGCACCAATTTAGTATAAAATGCTCTTCTAAAAACAACGACATTAGAAAAGGGGATAAACATCACCCGACGTATACCAAGCAAGCAAGTAAACTCAGTGCATTACTTAATGCATTTAAATGTTTAACTGCAACAACATTAGCTATGGATCTATACATATCCGTGATTTTGCAAAACCTATTCCGGTCCGGGATGTATCCATTATATAGTTCGCCGGGTTTTTTAAAAGTACCAGTGACATATACCTCTGGGCAAGTAGATCAACATAATGCTGGAGTTAAATGGTATTTTCAGGGGGGGACATTGTATTTTGTATTGAATATTATGCTATACGAGAATAGAACACAATGGTTAGTAGATTCGCGGGTTATAATCAAAAGTAGATACACTCACAGTAAAATCTGGGGGAAACTAATCAGGTAAAATATCTATAAAATCATTGCTAGTATCGTTGATTACACGTAATCAGGATTATCAGAAGTCATGCTATTAAAATCTACAGGACAAATTAAATACAAGCGCCAGAGGTTGTAATAGTAAGAATATATTGGTATACAGCGGTACGATCAAACACCGTGTATACATATTCGTCAGCCAATATAATCTTAGCTTAATTAATGGATTGAAATACAGTTTTAGACCATATTCAAATCTCCAGCGCATATTACGTACAAGCAACAGAAGTTGTAATAGCAAGAATATATTGGTATACAGCGGTACGGCCAAACACCGTGTATACATATTCGTCTGCCACTATAATCTTAGCTTAGCTAATGGAATGAAATAAAGCTTTGGACCATATAATAAAGTAATTATTGTATATATATTAAATATAATAATATAGTTCTTTTTTCCTAGATCTTATGAGCAACAGAGAGAAGGAGATCATATGCTATTCCGGAATTCGATCTATCAAACAGAGGTAAATTATCTACTGTTTCATATGTATTGTATAAGCTCCACGTACCTTGCTACAATTATGCATAGCAACTGTATCATCTTGAATTATTACGATGATGATGATTGAAATAACACGTACTATTTGTTTGGGGTCACTATAAACTCATGTCACAAAACATATTTTCTTTAATCACCCTCCAATATGAAGAGCAGAGAACCATTATTTCACATTCTATATACAAGTCACCTGCAAATATTCATCCAGTCTGTACTATTAAGTGACTTATCTGCGTGTTCATGACTACATAGTGAAATGGTTTACTGTGCTAATCAACATGTCCATGTCTACATAGTTTGCATTGTGTATCTAGGCTATCGACATGTCCAAGTCTACATAATTTGCATTTTGTATCTAGGCTATCGACATGCCCAAGTCTACATAATTTGCATTGTGTATCGAGGATATCGACATGCCCAAGTCTACATAGGTTACATTGGGTATCTAGGCTATCGACATGCCCAAGTCTACATATGTTACATTGTGTATCGAGGCTATCGACATGCCCATGTCTACATATGTTACATTGTGTATCGAAGCTATCGACTTGCCCAATTCTACATAGGTTGCATTGTGTATCTAGGCTATCGACATGCCCACGTCTATATAGGTTACATTGTGTATCGAGGCTATCGACATACCCAGGTCTACATAGGTTACATTGTGTATCTAGGCTATCGACGTACCCAGGTCTACATAGGTTACATTGTGTATCTAGGCTATCGACGTACCCAAGTCTACATAGGTTACATTGTTTACTGCGTTTATTTATTATTTCACATTCTATATACAAGTTATCCGAAAATATTCATCGAATTGTTTACTGCGCTAATTGACGTGGTCAAGTCTGCATTGTTTACTGCGCTAATTGACGTTGTCATGTCTACATTGTTTATTGCGCTTATCGACATGTCCATGTCTACATAGGTTACATTGCTTACTGAGCTTATCGGTTTGTCCATGTCTACATAGGTTACATTGTTTACTGCGCTTATCGACATGTCCATGTCTACATATGTTACATTGTTTACTGCGCTTATCGGTTTGTCCATGTCTACATAGGTTACATTGTTTACTGAGCTTATCGGTTTGTCCATGTCTACATAGGTTACATTGTTTACTGCGCTTATCGGTTTGTCCATGTCTACATAGGTTACATTGTTTACTGAGCTTATCGGTGTGTCTATGTCTACATATGTTACATTGTTTACTGTGCTTATCGGTTTGTCCATGTCTACATAGGTTAAATTGTTTACTGCCCAATTCTCCAGATGTTACTTTCTTTATTGAGCTTATAGACATGTCCAAATTTACATAATGTTACTTCGAAAAGCTAGCAGGCATTTGTATCACTTTAAAGCTGGCATGGATTTACTTAAATACTGCCCAGAGAGGTGTCCGGATCTTCCTCCACTATTAACATTTTATTTGACTAATTTCCTTCTTTATATCATTGCAAAGCATAAATAAAAGTATACATTCATTGAAGGTTCAAGAATAAATTGAAATTATATCTTTGTTGATGGTTCAAAAATAAATTGAAATTGTATCTTCGTTGATGGTTCAAGAATAAATTGAAATTGTATCTTCGTTGAAGGTTCAAGAATAAATTGAAATTGTATCATCGTTGAAGGTTCAAGAATAAATTGAAATTATATCTTCGTTGAAGGTTCAAGAATAAATTGAAATTGTATCTTCGTTGAATGTTCAAGAATAAATTGAAATTGTATCTTCGTTGAAGGTTCAATAATAAATTGAAGTTGTATCTTCGTTGAAGGTACAAGAATAAATTGAAATTGTATCTTCGTTGAAGGTACAAGAGTCAGCAAGGTATTGCTATTACAAGTATACGGATGGCCATGTGTGTGCATGCGGTATAGCTATCAACGCAGGAGCAGATGTCTTCATGATTAATCGGTGTAACACCACAACTGTACTTGATTTTATTCGGTGTGATGATGGTGGAATTCTGGATGTTGAACGGATTCACGACTACCACTACAAGGTTCTGCTTACATTCCAATTAGTTTTAGCATACATATGTTGTTATCCCTCATACAATAACCACCGAATTGGATACGTGCGTCCATTCGCGAGTATCTATACAATAATAGTTCCGTGAAATCTGTCCGGCACATTTAGGGTAAGCATAAGGTTTCATTGGATATTTTATACTCATGCTCCACATTAATTTTTATGACATTATTCTCTACACTTTATTGAGATTGAACGGGATATCTTTATAAATTTATACAATGGTTCACAGTTTGGTAAATATTTCTCATACATGGCAGACATATTCATACATCGACTCACGACTAAAATTAACATCTATTTGGGAACACATGTATACAACCACATGTCACATTTGAAGGTAATAACGTTTAAATATCATTGTTCGCTTTTGCCTTTAAAGTTCGAACATCCGTTAAACTTGAGTAAGTTAGTCCACCAAATCAAACAAGCGTGTACGATGACATATTCACAAAAACATCCTCAAACACAACATGAATTAATAAACTATAATATACTAAAGTATCACGTTTTTGCTATGCAGGTCAGGACACCGATAGGAACAATAGTGGATATTGAACTTCATGAATGGGGGCCTACAATGAATATTGATATATACATGTCAGCAAAGGATATGGGCAATTCAGATGGACTATGTGGGTACTTTGATGGTGATCCTACAAACGACTTCATTGGTAGAGATGGACAAACATCAAATGGAAACAATGATTATGTATTCTCCGACAGCTGGAGGTTTATATAACGTTTAAGTACTCATTGTCTCATAAATAGAGCATAGTTGGTTACTGTCCTATATACATTTTAATTTATTAGGCGAGTTGAAAAATATACAAGGCAAGGCTCTGCTGAGACGAGCCTAATACATTTTAATTTATCACACAATAACCTAATCAAATGATTCTATGTATCCTACTTTGCCCTTCTGATAAAACAGTTTTAAAGAGAAAAGATTACCGAATATTCATGACCTGAATGTTATCAACCGTCTGCAAAGAAATGACGTCACATCGATGACATCACAAAGTTTATTAGGCAATCCAATTTAGCACATTACTTTTGCATGAATATAGGATACATATGAATAGGTTATTGATCATACATGGAAAATACGTTAACGGGTGCGTTAGCAGACAGCAGCACTTATTGTGTATATAGCCTTATATGTGAGCAATAAGAAACGGTTTGCCCCTCCCATAATTACATCAGAAATAGAGGCGATTGGTTTACAAACTAGGGTGAATTGTAAGTATATGTTTTAACGTAGTAATGTTTACATTGACATAGCAATTTAGGATAATCACTGCATATTGTAATGTACTGCCGCTATGGCATCAGTAAAACACAGTTCCCTCAAATAGCTGTAATGTTTGTAAGTAAAAAAATGTAGCCTGAATATATTTAAGTACACGATCATGATTCTAGGCAGAGCATGCTTTGCCTGCTCATTTTCTAAATATAATAATATCCTTTTTTAGATTTATTTTCTTTTTCAACTAGTTCTACAGTATTATACAGTAGTGCCTTAGTTCAATCCAATATGCTAAATTTGGCCCAGTTAATTGTTAATGTAGATTATGACTATAACTTGGATTAACAATTATAACAAACCTTTTTATTATTATGATCATAGACTGTCCGATGAAGAGAATCTCTTCATACATGAAAACCGTACAATGAAGCGCTGGAATATGTCCAATGGAGGAACAGTTGGTCAACCTTGTAGCAGACCTACCTCAATTACGAGGAAGAAATGTAGGGTAGGGAAAAGGAGGAAACGTGCAGATAGTACCTACACCAGGAAAGCAACGGAGCGATTGCAACAATTAAATGCACAACCGAGCATCTCTCGCAAGAAGGTACAATTAATGAATGTATTGATTATATCATAAACAACCATAGTCCTTGACATGTCACATAACATTTGAATCTGAATTAGGTGCAGATATTTATAAAATATCGAACTCTCGTGACATTATTATGTTCATGATCATGAGGAATGGAAAGGCATATGTTGCAGTTATTGCTATGGCCAGTGAACTAGAATGTTTGCATCAGAGATAGTCGAGATCCTATTATATACGTTGATACTGTCACTTGCGGCCACGGTAACAAAACGTTTTTGAGCTGACAAATTTTGTTTGCATATTATATATTCTCATTGCCTAGCAATTTATACAAATGGTACATACACACAACAGGGGGTATATTGATAAATCTATAAATACATACATTGTATCATGTATTGTTAATGCAGTTTGGCCTGTCTGTAAGGTTCTAACTCTCTTGTTCGTCAATGTAGCAGAATTTGTAGAACTACTACAATGCAAATACAAGAAAAACAGAAACAACCAGTAGAGTCCAGTGTTAACATTCTATTGAAATAGTTTTAAGCAGTTCTTAAGAAATGTATTTGCAGATATACAGCATTGTCAAGTATCAAATCGTTTTGAAATATGAATTACAAGCCTTATTAATACATATAGTTGTGAGAAACAGGTTAGATACGGAAAGTGCCAGGATTTATCCATTGCCTGGTATAATACTTCCGTAAAGTTTACACTTTAATAAGTCCAGTAATGATATATCCTACATAGGTATATGGGATTAGATTAATATCTTATTAGACTTCAGTAAGGCTTTCGACAATGTCAATCACGAGTGAGTACCACTAAACATGCATAACTATGGAGTCAAAGGTCAAACATTAAGATGGATTAAGAATGTTCTAGATAATAGACTCCAGTCAATTGACCTTAATGGTATTAGTTCAGAAGCCATTCCCTGTAGAGTTTATAGAGTTGAACATACACATATGCAGAAAGAGCACAATCACTGAAGAAATGCTTGACCTTAGTCGCGAAATTAGGCGACACATTTTTAGGAGGGCAAAAAAGTTACCATAGATACAATAAATCTTGAAAAATCTATATGTAAACCATAGATAAACTGTTCACTACTCATGGTCGATATGGGGCCCATTAATAATATATTGTTCTAGATATTCATTAATTAACCAGTCATTTTCAAACTAAAGTTTCAATTTATAAACATCACAGCTGGGCCAATATTTATTAATAATTTATTACAAATGAGCGTGGTGATAGTGTTTTGTGTTGGTTATTTGTGTTGGGTCAATATCTAGCACATTGAAGATGGCATAGCTCCTTAACACAACTTGGTTTTCATTACTTTCTAATATAATATATATTTTATTACTTCTTTGCGGGTTGACGTGCAACATGTCTACATCCCCGCGAGGAGTTTGACATTAGAGGAAGATATGGATATATCAAATAAACATGATTAACGCCCACAAGGGAACTACCTCAGTATTATGTGACTAAATGTACAATATAAGGACTCCATTGAGGCCATAATACAGTTATGCAATCTCCTGTGAATTATTTGTTTGTTCGGGTTTTACTCCTGCGTCAGCACCATTTTGGGCATATCGCCGGCGGGAAGTTTACCTAACAACACCTAACCTGGACAGGCACCAGCGGTTAACCAGTACTTTGTGCACCAACCTCCGTAAGAAACACGCAACTCTTCTATTTCTTTTATGATTTCCAATGAATGTGGCTAATGTAATATTTGTTATCCAATTTTTTTAATTGAACTGCACTGTCGAGAGTCCCATTCAACTACAATACACAACCACTTACGTTAGTGCAAATGTTCGCAGCTAATTAAAAAACTAAAAAAGTACATCCACCGACGGAATAAAATGAAAACCAAGCAGTCACAGAGAAATGACATATTCCGATGTTCAAAACAGTGTAAGATGAAAACAATCATTCATTGGAAAACATATAATTATAATATTATCATAATGTTATACTACCCCGCAGAGAAACACAGAAGCATTTAACATGACAGAAACTGAAGCCATGGCGTTTTGCAACAACTCGATTTATCAGTCACCAGCACTTCGAGAATTCTCGGACAAACTCATTGGTGACGATCCAGCGCAGGTTATAACCAACTGTGTGTATGATATCACTGTACGTATGTTCGTATATATATATATATATATATATTAATATAACATTGCTTGCATAGCCCTATGATAGACAGGAAACTATATTAAGTTGTAAGCTAGACCATTGTGTTTTGAGCACTTGTTAATTTGTCAATTAAAACTCCAGAATGTTATGCCTAAGATAGCTCTTTCAACAGTAGTTAATGTAATTGATCTGGTATATATAGTACAGTTTAACATAATTATATAGTCTTCCAAATATGTTTCACCAATGCATGAACTTGATGATAAGGACAAGTCGGTGTCTATTATCCCAACAGGAGATATCCCAGTCTAATTATTGTCTTCTTATTTTCACCAGCCATATTGTGTCTTGTATTCGCATCCATTAAGTTACAACATTCATTACAGTAGCTAATTGAAATGACCAATGCTTTCAGAAAGGAAAGGATACCATCTGGGCAAAAGCGCATGTGAATGCCTTGAACAACATTGTCACGGCAGTACTCGAGCTGAATCCTGTATATTCGGCAAACCATACAGATATCATTAGTATATTCCTAGCCCAAACGTGCTTGGATAACTGTAGTGGAAATGGGGCATGTTCTGAAGCAGGTAACTCGATTATTTAAATATATGTACATGTATGGTACAATGTACACAGGTAGCCTCATTGTCTTACTGCCATAGCTCAACCCACTTCATTTACATGAAATAAACTAGCAACAGTAACAGTAAATACACACAGCAATACTTTTGCATCATAGCAGGTCAATCAAATATATCTAGTTAGACGTTGAAAATCAATGTTATTCTACAAAACTGTTATGGGGTTAGTCTGCTAACGATATATTCCACAAAGCGCACACTAGTATGGGTAGGAAGAGCTTCAAACAATATTCTTCATGTCGGTTTTCTAAATGAGCAAAGGATTTTGTATTCTTCGTTAGATTCAATATGAATAACGTATACTATGATCTTATTATCACTCTATGTTCCTGTAGACGTTTGAGTTCTTCTGGTTTTCCATTGACTTTAAATCGTGTTCTTATATAATCAGAGTTTATCATTAGATATGACAAATTCACTTTAGGTCTCTGTACATGCAACGGAAACTACCGTGGACCCGACTGCGGTACTGACATACGAATTCCGCCCATTGTATACGATGTTGAAGGAGGCGGTATCTGTAACCTAGCAGACGGAGACGAGTGTAGATGTTTTGCTATACGAACAGATCATATATTTGAGGGATTCATGTACGATTTGAGTATCTTCAAGGTACGATGAAATCAATTATGACACATGTGTCGTTCGAATTATTGCATTTTTGATATGACGAAGTTACACAGAATGGTTATATAATGTGCCATAGTATTACGGAGAAAGCGATCTATTCTACAAGTACAGCCTTCTGTATTCATGCACAAATATGACAAGCAAACACTGACCAAAAACTACATTGGCCGTCATGCATTTTAAACACTTCTATAAACCAATAGAATCTCATGTTCAATTAGAGTGACCCTTTGACCTCCGCCAATGAGATTATGTTTTGCCTCTATGTGTATGTTAGCAAGATTCGGTTAGCAGGATTACTCAAATAGTTAATGACGGATTTTCAAGAAAGTTGGTAGAATGTTGGGCACCATGTCAAGGACGAACTCATTAGAGATCTGGATCCACGATTCTTTCTGTAGTTTACGCATTATCCCCAGTGACCCTAATATCGGAGAATACTAATGAGCGGTGATATCAGAATACCTCCGCAACTGTGCATAGCAAAATAACGGTTAACGGTATACACAGGCTAACTGAGCAGAAGTATAAAGGGAGATAATAGCATGAAGTCACCGTTGTTTAAATGTTTCAATCAATAGTTCTAATGCCTTTGATTTCTTGATTTTTGGAAGATAATGCAATGATACAGACACATATCCATTCCAGAGTCTTCTCTAGTTCTTTTACGTGCACGGTGTAAAGCACAGACATGAGACATCGGTTTAAAGCCCATCTGAAAGAGTGGTAATTGTAATTTGGTCAGACGGGTGATCGAACATGCGATCCCTGGATTACCAGCCCAGCGTGTTAACCACTGGACTACAGATATGTCTAATCTCGGTTTGCTCTTGTTTATTTATATATCTATTGCAACAGATATATTTCAATGGGATACGTGTACACATTAGTACATCAAGATATACGGGAGAATACGAAGACATCTTTACTGGAGAGGTGTGTGTTCATCAAGACAGAAAGAAACGTTCAGATTCTGACGCAGAGACGTTTATATACGAGTACGAGTTCGCTATAAGCAATGATGGGAATAATTTTGGAGACAACAATTCAGTGTATATCTTTGACACTACATGTCTACAGTTGATAGACTCTGGTCCACTTGCCTCCTTCGAGCTAAAGGTTAGCGTACAATAAATGAACGCAATTAATAATTTATGTAAACACATTAAATATATTTATTATGAGTAAATAGGGAATATTAGACTACAGTCTAATACATTTGATTTATTAGGTGAATTGGAGAAAATATACAAGTCGAAGCTCTTTATAGCCATGTATTGTTTCGGAGACGAGCCTATTAATGTATAGGACAATAACCTAATATTCCTATTTATCTTCTGATAAGAAAGAAGTTTTAGAATGTATTAGAAAGAAAGGATTACCGAATATGCATGTGTGTGTGTTTTACGTTTATTTATCGTCGCTACCGGTTGCCCATATGAGTGACGCCTCCTGAATAGATTAGTCATTTTAGATTATTTGGAGGATTGTGCAATGATACAGACAGATACCCATTCCAGCGTCTCCTCTGGTTCTTTACGTGCTCGGTGTAAAGCAAGGACACGAGACCTCGGTTTAACCTCCCATCTGAAAGACTGTTAATTTTATTATAGCCAGACGGGGGATCGGACATGCGAGTATTCATGACCTGAAGTTTATCATACCTTATGTAAACATATGACGTCATACATGCAATGTTATGACGTCACGAAAGGTTTATTATGCACTGACTAATAAAGCAACGCTTATTAGGCAGGCCGATTTTAACAATTATTACACATGAAGGTGTAATAAATGCATATACGGGAGTGTATGTAAGTAGTCAGTTTTTGACCATTATGACGGTAGGATAAATGAAATTATTTCTTAGATAGTCATTCTTGATTTAGCTGAATCAAAAATAGACAGGTCATGTATTGACACTGTCCCATTGCAGTGACATCACATTAGTGACAGTAGTTTAATTCTAAGATCACCGATAGCGATGTATGTTATAGATTGTCTGTGCTGGATATTGATTAATGCCAGGTTTAGTATTATGAATATCAAATATAAACAGAAGAATAATGAATATATCGCGGATACTGTTTGATTCACTTAATCTAGAATATAAGAATACTAATTTGTTTGAATTACAGTTTGAGTTTGGATTAGTCATCAATAACGTAATTTAAAGGTTTGTGTTATTACAATTGTTGTGTACTAAGTATAACACGATCAAGACTATGTCACACACGAACGGGGCAACAACTGGTTATGTCACATAAACGAACTGTTATTGTCAAGCTGTTAACTGAACGTCATATTATTCCAGGCTGGATTCTGCTTTATTGACACAAGCTGTGTTGGAAATGGGTCCATAGAACTTTCTTCCGATGGCTGCTATAAGTGTGATCCGAATATTGAACCATACAGTTGGACACAATGTACGTACAATAGAACATTAGTTGTGTATAATCCATACGAAAGAGGTTTCTGTGGTATCTCCTTGAACTTTACATTTTAGAAGTGCTTAATAATTAATTAATTCGAACAAGATGAGAACAGCGATACGTCATCGATGATACAAGTCCTACTTTCAGTTTCGAGTTTGTGTTATCGCAAAAAAACATATTTTACCAATTGAAAATAAGTATAAAAAGTATAATGTTAGAATGTGTAGCAGCATTGCTACCCATACGTAAAATTTGAATTTTTCAAATATGATTTATTTCATACGATGTAATGCTGCTTTAATAACTAGTAATAATGCGATCACATCACAAACTAATGCAACTGTAGTTTAAACTTATTACATAGATATATGTTTTTATATTAATATATTTAGTTCCTTATTACGGTAATGAATGTTCAGAATTGTCAGAATTGTCACTCAACTCATATGCCGGTTATGTATAGGATATAGTCCGAAAAGGATCCACTATGTAAAACATTGGACTGTGTGAGGCGCATAGCGCATAAGCTCATGTAGCTTTTGAATTCAATCCACTTGTCTTGATAGTTGTATTGTATGGATGTTATAATTTATGTACAGATGTTATATGTCATGTTTATCTTGATAAATAAAATATGTTTAAACCAATATTGTAAATATTGCATCTGTTTGGGCTTATATCATACCTAAAATACACATTTATATAAAAAGATCAAACTAGTAATTAAAATTGTTAATTTGTACATGTACGCATTGTATTTAATATAATACTCTAGCTGTATGACATCAGGATAGTATTTTTTACATAATTATAACATGACCCAATATTTTACGAACGAATAAATGTTTGTGTTATTTTGTCAGCGTGGTAAAATTGAACAGCAATAAATTAGATCTGCTCTAGCCGTTGTTTATTGCAATTTAACAACGATAGATGTGTTCTTTGTTTACATGAACACAATATCAAGTCATGATAGAATTATTGTTAGAACTTATCCTCAAGTGCATTAATATTCTAACTTCAGATGAATGTGGCGGCATACCAAGCAATAATCAGGTTTCAGCAGTGCCTATACCGATTGTCATAGGCTCTTTCCTGGGCTTCTTATTGTTGGCTGGTATCTTTGTCTACATGGCTTGTTGTAAAAGAAAGAAAAGGAAGAAGCACAACGAACATCCAGACACTCCTTTGGATACATTCCATGAGTGTGCTACAAACAATGCATACCACATAGCGGAACCTCTCCCTGACTACTGACAATGTCAACCATCGACAGTAATACAGACACGGTTTACGGTGGTCCGGCTTCACTCCCAGCAACAATAACTAAATATCGTCACATACACTAATCTACTAATGTCCGAATTCATCTCCACGCAATAATCCACTAACGTCAGAATACAATCCCGGTGTGCTAAAAACACAATCTACTAACGTCCGGATGCAATCCCTGAATGTACTACAGACACAATCAACTAACGTCCGGATACAATCCTTGAAGGTGCAGCAGACACAACCTACTAACGTCCGGATACAAGCACTGAATGTACTACAGACACAATCTACTAACGTCCGGACACAAACCTTGAATGTGTTACAGACACAATCTACTAACGTCCGGACACAAACCTTGAATGTGTTACAGACACAATCTACTAACATCTGGATATAATCCCTGTATGTACTATAGACAAAATCTACTAACGTTCAGATACAATCCCTGAGTGTGCTACAGACACAATCTACTAACGTCCGGATGCAATCCCTGAATGTACTATAGACA
This sequence comes from Archivesica marissinica, assembly GCA_014843695.1. NCBI lineage: Eukaryota > Metazoa > Mollusca > Bivalvia > Venerida > Vesicomyidae > Archivesica > Archivesica marissinica. The sequence goes on along the minus strand of JABXNX010000123.1, from coordinate 8,710 downwards.
CAATCTACTAACGTCAGGATACAATCCCTGCATTAACCCTAGACACAATCTACTAACGTCCGGACACAATTCCTGAATGTACTACAGACACATTCTAGTAACGTCCGGATACAATCCCTGAATGGACTACATACACAATCTAATAACGTCCGGATACAATCACTGCATGTACTACAGACACAATCTACTAACGTCCGGATACAATCCCTGAATGTACTACATACACAATCTACTAACGTCCGGATACAATCCCTGCATGTACTGCAGACACAATCTACTAACATCTGGATACAATCACTGACTGTACTATAGACACAATCTACTAACGTCCAGATACAATCCCTGAGTGTGCTACAGACACAATCTACTAACGTCCGGATGCAATCCCTGAATGTACTATAGACATAATCTACTAACGTCCAGATACAATCCCTGCATTAACCCTAGACACAATCTATTAACGTCCGGATACAATCCCTGAATGTACTACAGACACATTCTAGTAACGTCCGGATACAATCCCTGAATGGACTACATACACAATCTAATAACGTCCGGATACAATCCCTGCATGTACTACAGACACAATCTACTAACGTCCGGATACAATCCCTGAATGTACTACATACACAATCTACTAACGTCCGGATACAATCCCTGCATGTACTGCAGACACAATCTACTAACATATGGATGCAATCCCTGAATGTACTATAGACACAATCTACTAACGTCCAGATACAATCCCTGATTGTGCTACAGACACAATCTACTAACATCCGGATGCAATCCCTGAATGTACTACAGACACAATCTACTAACGTCTAGATGTAATCCCCTGAATGTACTGCAGACACAATCTACTAACGTCCGGATACAATCCCTGCATGTGCTTCAGACACAATCTACTAATGTCCGGATACAATCCCTGCATGTGCTGCAGACACAATCTACTAACGTCCGGATGCAATCCCTGCATGTGCTGCAGACACAATCTACTAACGTCCGGATATAATCCCTGAATGTACTACAGACACAATCTACTAATATCCGGATACAATCCCTGCATGTACTACAGACACAATCTACTAACGTCCGGATACAATTCCTGCATGTACTTCAGACACAATCTACTAACGTCCGGATACAATCACTGCATGTGTTGCAGACACAATCTACTAACGTTCGGATACAATCCCTGCATGTACTATAGACACAATCTACTAACCTCCGGATACAATGCCTGCATGTACTATAGACACAATCTACTAATGTCCGGATACAATCCCTGAATGTGCTGCATACACAATATACTAACGTCCGGATACAATACCTGCATGTACTACAGACACAATCTACCAACGTCCGGATACAATACCTGCATGTACTACAGACACAATCTACCAACGTCCGGATACAATCCCTGCATGTACTATAGACACAATCTACTAACGTCCGGATACAATCCCTTCATGTGCTGCAGACACAATCTACTAACGTTCGGATGCAATCGCTGCATGTGCTGCAGACACAATCTACTAACGTCCGGATATAATCCCTGAATGTACTACAGACAAAATCTACTAATGTCCGGATACAATCCCTGCATGTACTACAGACACAATCTACTAACGTCCGGATACAATCCCTGCATGTGCTATAGACACAATCTACTAACGTCCGGATACAATCCCTGCATTTACTACAGACACAATCTACTAACGTGCGGATACAATCCCTGCATGTACTACAGACACAATCTACTAACGTCCGGATACAATCCCTGCATGTGCTGCAGACACAATCTACTAACGTCCGGATGCAATCCCTGCATGTGATGCAGACATAATCTACTAACGTCCGGATACAATCCCTGCATTTACTACAGACACAATCTACTAACGTTCGGATACAATCCCTGAATGTACTACATACACAGTATACTATCGTCCCGATACAAGCCTTGAATGTGTTACAGACACAATCTACTAACGTCCGGATACAATTCCTGAATGTACTACAGACACAATCTACTAACGTCCGGATACAATCCCTGAATGTACTACAGATACAATCTACTAACGTCCGGATACAATCCCTGAGTGTGCTACAGACACAATCTACTAACCTCCGGATGTAATCCCTGCATGTGCTGCAGACACAATCTACTAACGTCCGGATGCAATCCCTGCATGTGCTACATACACCATCTACTAACGTCCGGATACAATCCCTGCATGTGCTGCAGACACAACTAACGTCCGGATACAATCCCTGCATGTACATAGACACAATCTACTAACGTCGGATACAATCCCTGCATGCACTACAGACACAATCTACTAACGTCCGGATACAATCCCTGCATGTACTATAGACACAATCTACTAACGTCCGGATACAATCCCTGCATGTACTATAGACACAATCTACTAACGTCCGGATACAATCCCTGCATGCACTACAGACACAATCTACTAACGTCCGGATACAATCCCTGCATGTACTATAGACACAATCTACTAACGTTCGGATACAATCCCTGCATGTGCTGCAGACACAATCTACTAACGTCCGGATACAATCCCTGAATGTACTACAGACACAATCTACTAACGTCCGGATGCAATCCCTGCATGTGCTGCAGACAAGTTCTGCGATTTCCTATCATAGGGGATGGTTTTACTGAATGATCATTGTGTGACAGGAAATACTAACACGTTACGTAGTGTATTCGGACTGTTGAATATTCCTGTTATTCTCATAAACAAGCACACTTTCCTCCCACCTGATTTCACATTCAGTATTATTCTCATGTTCCTCATTTGTAGAACAACATTGTGTGATGGACGTAAAAACAGATAAAGTGTCATATTATGAACATCGAATAATAACTTATTCCTAGGACAAGCTCTTCATTTATATTACAATTGTAAAGAAAAAATACTTCTAAAGTGAATGCTATTGGCTGCTTGGAACAAAACTGTGTGATGGACGTGAACAACAGATACAGTGTTATATTATGAAAAGGTAATAATAGCTTATTCCTAGGACAAGCACTTCATTTACATTACACAATTTATTGTACAGAAACAAGAAAGAATACGTTTAAAGTGAATGTCATTGGCTTCTTAGAACAAAACTGTGTTGTGGACGTGAAAAACGTGATAAAGTGTTATATTATGAAAAGGTAATAATAGTTTATTCCTAGAACAAGCCCTTCATTTACATTACAAAAAATATTGTAAATAAAGAATGCTTTTAGAGTGAATGCAATTGGCTGCTTGGAACACAATTGTGTGATGGACGTTAAAAACGTGATAAAAGTGTTATATTATGAAAATCGAATAATAGCTTATTCCTAGAACAAGCCATTAAGATCCGAAATTAATAAATTGATTGGAACTGGGATTAAATGGAAACTGTTGTCATACATACATGAAGTAATTAACTATATTTTTCTAAATGCCGCTAATTGTGTGTGTGTCTTGATAGGTCTCTTAGTTTTATTTTTAATTATTATTTTTAATATACAATGTAATGTGCTTCTACTAACAATATATCGCCGTACGTGGAAATAGCTAACCGTTAATCATCATTGGGGAGTTTGTGTGTGAGCTAGCTCAGTCGGTAAAGTGTTTGCCCTGTAAGCGAAGGTCCCGGGTTCGAACATAGAGTTAGCTACATATTTTTGCTCAACCTGCTTTATTCATTTGCTTCTAATTTTTTATAATAAACATATTATCCCGGCGTGAAGAGTTTTCGCCCAGAACAGGTTTTCGCCCAACTCTGGAAATAGCAAGTCGCGAGAGATCACGCAATATTTCACGCTCCAGTTACCTGAATTCTAAATAAACATACCTTGTGCACTTCCAATCTATTTCTAACTGATCATAATATATCAGACAAGGTCAATTAGCTGTGAAAACTTTAAACCTACCCCAGTTTTCACTAACTTCACTATATCTGTTTTATTTCACCATATAAATATCATTTTTTAAAGAAATAGGCAATTTTTTTCTCCAAAATGACATATGCATCGTCTGCCACGCCAATATATTTACGAATAAAAATGTCATTATAGTCTCACTGCTCCGTGTTTATGAGTTATGTCCGTTATTACACACAAGGGGTCCTTATTAATAATATCGATTTTCACCGTGTTTCACCTTCAGGTCCACGGGTTGTCATAGAGGTTCTCCAACTGATATATTTGGTTGTGTAAACCTAGTTTTTCTTTGTTGGGCACCGTGTGATGTGTTCGATGGATGGGTCCATTTACGGTTCTGCATTTAATCAGAGTAATTAGGAGGGATGACGACTTCTTATGCCCCGTGTGTTTGACCTAGTTAAATTAAATGTTAGTGTTTTAGATACAGTATATAGACAAAATGCTCTCCAACAAATGAATTTTTAGTGAAAATGATAAATTAAGCCTCTTATTAAAGTAAGTCTTCCTTAGTTTATTGTTTTGTTATAAAAGAACTGTTGCTTACATACTAATGGTGGCGCTGTAGACAATTTCCACAGTTAGGCGAAAACATGTGACGTCATTTCGGATTACTGAGAATGAGGTACCGCTATTTTGTCAACTTTTCTCAAAAAGTAAATATTCGATTTTCTTCGAGATTTTTGTGGATGAATGGTAACATATTGTTTATTTGGTGACATAAATTGTTTGCAGTGTATGACCATTCTAAACCTATAGGAGTCCATTATGTACTACATCGTCGGAAACCAGTAACACCGGGATATATGAAAAATTAATCTCGCAAAACAAGTTTGTGATACTATGCTCACTATAAAATAAACATATTTTACTTCTTTTAATACATCTAGTTTCTATTATCTGAAACTCAATACTAGGCTAGGCTACTCAGCATTGTGCAAACCCCTGTTCCTAGGCTACTCAACATTGTGCAAACCCCTTGTTCCTAGGCTACTCAACATTGTGCAAACCCTTGTTCCTAGACTACTCAACAGTGTGCAAATCCCTTGTTCCTAGGTTACTCAACATTGTACAAACCCCTGATCCTAGGCTACTCAACATTGTGCAAACCCCTTGTTCCTAGGCTACTCAACATTGTGCAAACCCCTTGTTCCTAGGCTACTCAACATTGTGCAAACCCCTGTTCCTAGGCTACTCAACATTGTGCAAACCCCTGTTCCTAGGCTACTCAACATTGTGCAAACCCCTGTTCTTAGGCTACTCAACATTGTGCAAACCCTTGTTCCTAGGCTACTGAACATTGTGCAAACCCCTGTTCCTAGGCTACTGAACATTGTGAAAACCCCTGTTCCTAGACTACTCAACATTGTGCAATCCCTTTGTTCCTAGGCTACTCAACATTGTGCAATCCCATTGCTCCTAGACTACTCAACATTGTGCAAATCCCTTGTTCCTAGGATACTCAATATTGTGCAAACCCCTGTTCCTAGGCTACTCAACATTGTGCAAACCCATGTTCCTAGGCTACCCAACATTGTGCAAACCCCTTGTTCCTAGGCTACTCAACATTGTGCAAACGCCTTGTTCCTAGGCTACTCAACATTGTGCAATCCCATTGTTCCTAGGCTACTCAACATTGTGCAATCCCATTGCTCCTAGACTACTCAACATTGTGCAAACCCCTGTTCTCTGACGACTTGATTCTCTGCATCAACATTTTACTTATAGTAATGCCACCATGTGGGCGAGCGTAATGCAAACTACCACGACAACCGACAAGACTCAACCGCTGCCCCACACCGGAACAAGTTGTATGTGTTTGTTTTCCGGGATTACAGTCATACAAACATCTTCGATGATAGTGTGACTCTCCGGGAGAACATAGCACCCCCCACGAGAACCGACACAACTCAACACCGCCACATACTGGAACAATTTTGGTTTATTTGTTTGTTTGTTTTCGGGGATTAAAGTCATACAAACAACTTAGATGATATGGCGACTCTTCGGCGTGTATTACTGGGTGGAGGAACACTCCAAGTGCACCCTTCGAGCTGTATTTCAGACACGGACGGATACTAGGGTAGAACAATCGACATTTCACAAGCCAGTAGGATTCGAACCTACAGCTGATATGGTCAAGTGATTTGAAATCAAGGACGTAAACCAAGGATGCCTCGTATGCTATAACTGTATATAAAACAAGGGTTAGTAAAGTAACATGAGCGCGATTCTAGTTGTGCAGACAGAAAGAACTTTAGACATGCTGTATAATATATGAAACTTATTATATGCAAAATGTCAAATCAATAAATGAAAGTTCAGCATTATGACAGTGTGATATGTACAGTACAGTTAAAGAGTTCTAAACATACGTTCACCGAAAGTACGACTTTCCGAGTCGATCGGTCACGCACTCGGAACGCATCGTCCGCACTTATTTACATTCGGAATGCATCGTCCACATTTGTCCCACGTTGTCTTTTTTAACTAAATTACTTGATATGTTGATTCATACCTCTGTTAGCTAAGTCTTTTAGGGACATTTCTACATAGAGGAAGATAGATGGATAGTCTTTCATGTTCAAAATATATACATTATTTTCTACAACCTCTGTTGTTTCACGCATGCGCGCTGTGCGTGTTTACATTTCGTGTGTAAATAAACAAATACGACGGTTTAGATTCGCACGCACGCACGCACGCACGCACGCACGCACGCACGCACGCACGCACGCACGCACGCACGCACGCACGCACGCACGCACGCTCGCACGCACGCACGCACGCACGCACGCACGCACACACACACACCGATGTAATGCTGCTTTAAAGAGTTCCAAACATACGTTCACTCATATGCTGTCGAATTTGAACAGATGTATGTTCGAACTGCGCATTTGCATTTCCAAACAGAGTCATGACATTTAACTCCAGCATTCTGAAACAGATGTACGCATAAATAAAGAAAAATTGAACATTTCGTACATTGAAATTGTGAATTGGATCTTTAAATTATAGCACGACCCGCCCCGGACATACAACGTACTACATGCAAACATTAAAGCACCATCGAAAGGCCGGGTCATATAAGTTTATTGCATAACGTCACTGACTATATGCTACCAATAACCGATGATTAGATGTATTACATAACGTCACCGACTCTATGCTAGCTATAACCGAGGGTGTAATGTATTACATAACGTCAATGACTCTATGCTAAATATAACCGATGTTTAGATGTACATGTATTACATAACGTCACCGACTCTATGCTAGCTATAACCGAGGGTGTAGATGTATTACATAACGTCACCGACTCTATGCTAGATATAACCGATGATTAGCTGTATTACATAACGTCACCGACTCTATGCTAGTTATAACCGAGGGTGTAGATGTATTACATAACGTCACCGACTCTATGCTAGCTATAACCGATGGTTAGATGTATTACATAACGTCACCGACTCTATGCTAGCTATAACCGATGGGTTAGATGTATTACATAACGCCAACGACTCTATGCTAGCTATAACCGAGGGTGTATATGTATTACATAACGCCAATGACTCTATGCTAGCTATAGCCGAGGGTTAGATGTATTACATAATGCCAACGACTCAATGCTAGCTATAACCGAGTGTGTAGATGTATTACATAACGTCACCGACTCTATGCTAGCCATAACCGATGGGTTAGATGTATTACATAATGCCAACGACTCAATGCTAGCTATAGCCGAGGATGTAGATGTATTACATAACGACACCGACTCTATGCTAGCAATAACCGAGGGTTAAGTGTTTTACATAATGTCACCGACTCTATGCTAGCTATAACCGAGGGTTAAGAGTTTTACATAATGTCAACGACTCTATGCTACTTATAACCGATGGGTGTAGATGTATTACAACCACACCACAAAACCATATAATGTAACAAATCACATCTATGCTAGCTATAAAAACCGAGGGTGTAGATGTATTAAATAACTCAAAGACTCTATGCTAGCTATAACCGAGGATTAGATGTATATACATAACGACACCGACTCTATGCTAGCAAAACCGAGGGTTAAGTGTATACATAAACGTCACCGACTCTATGTAGTATAACCGAGGGTTAGATTTATACATAATTCAACGACTCTATGCTAGTTATAACGAGGGTGAGAGTATTACATAAACGTCAACAACTCTGCTAGCTATAACGATGGGTAGATGTAATTAAATAACGTCACGACTCTATGCTATCTATAACCGTGGTTAGAATGTATACATAACGCCAACGAATCAATGCTAGCTATAACGATGGGTTAGATTTATTACATAACGACAACGACTCTATGCTATCCATAACCGAGGGTTATATGCATTACATAACGCCAACGACTCTATGCTAGCTATAACCGATGGTGTAGACGTACTAGTAGTACTAGACTGTCTACATAACGTTAACGACTCTATGCTAGTTATAACCGAGGGTTATATGTATTACATAACGTCAACGGCTATATGCTAGCTATAACCGAGGGTTAGATGTAGACATAACGAAACGGACCCTCTATGCTAGTCTGCATTGATCACTCGATTGGGGAGCTGGTACTTACATAACGGCACCGATTCTATGCTAGTTATATCCGATGTGTTAGCTGTATTACATAATGTCACTGACTCTATGCTAGCTATAGCCGAGGGTTAGATGTATTACATAATGTCAATGCCTCTATGCTAGCTATAACCGAGGGTTAGATGT
>JABXNX010000395.1:0-17604 GCA_014843695.1 Archivesica marissinica | reverse complement strand
AGAAATGAGGCAACTTAGTTTATACAAATTTATTTTAGCTCAATTGCGAAACAAGTTCTTACAATTTATATGAATCATTCTCGAGGGAATCCATCGCCACGAGAGAGAGAGAAGAGGCAATGTGGAATTTAAGTGCCTTGCCTAAGGACACAATCGTAATGGCTACAGCTGGGTTCGAACTCCATGCCTCTCGCACCTGAAGCGAACGTGCTACCACCGCACTACCACTGCGCTATCACAACTTCCACAATTTGCAGAGACTGCAAAATCCCAAATAACCCTCTAGCTCCAGCTCTTAGTGGAAACCTGGTCATAATTTTTCATCAGTTTAACTAGGTGTGTGTAAAGCACATGAGTAACTACATTGTAGACCATGAGACTGAAGCAGCACCACCACCAAATGATGTGCTTACATTTGCATGTTTGAGCACATGTAGAGATGACCTTTAAATGTTTTATCTGTTATGTCATATGGTGTAGCTTTAAAGTTTAAGGTTTAAAGGGGAAACAATAAATACACATTCTCTAATAAACTAAACATTTTGCTCTTTGTTTGTTACCTAGCTGATTACTGTGTTAGATAATGATAACTTAGCATTATAGGATTTGTTTGTTACCTAGCTGATTACTGTGTTAGCTAATGATAACTTAGCATTATAGGATTTGTTTGTTACCTAGCTGATTACTGTGTTAGCTAATGATAATTTAGCATTATAGGATTTGTTTGTTACCTAGCTGATTACTGTGTTAGCTAATGATAACTTAGCATTATAGGATTTGTTTGTTACCTAGCTGATTACTGTGTTAGCTAATGATAACTTAGCATTATAGGATTTGTTTGTTACCTAGCTGATTACTGTGTTAGCTAATGATAATTTAGCATTATAGGATTTGTTTGTTACCTAGCTGATTACTGTGTTAGCTAATGATAATTTAGCATTATAGGATTTGTTTGTTACCTAGCTGATTACTGTGTTAGCTAATGATAACTTAGCATTATAGGATTTGTTTGTTACCTAGCTGATTACTGTGTTAGCTAATGATAATTTAGCATTATAGGATTTGTTTGTTACCTAGCTGATTACTGTGTTAGCTAATGATAATTTAGCATTATAGGATTTGTTTGTTACCTAGCTGATTACTGTGTTAGCTAATGATAACTTAGCATTATAGGATTTGTTTGTTACCTAGCTGATTACTGTGTTAGCTAATGATAACTTAGCATTATAGGATTTGTTTGTTACCTAGCTGATTACTGTGTTAGCTAATGATAATTTAGCATTATAGGATTTGTTTGTTACCTAGCTGATTACTGTGTTAGCTAATGATAACTTAGCATTATAGGATTTGTTTGTTACCTAGCTGATTACTGTGTTAGCTAATGATAACTTAGCATTATAGGATTTGTTTGTTTACTGATTATGTGTTGTTGTTTGTTTGGTTTGTTTGTTTGTGTTTGTTTGTTGTTGTTATAGGATTTGTTTGTTACCTAGCTGATTACTGTTTAGATAATGATAATTTAGCATTATAGGATTTGTTTGTTACCTAGCTGATTACTGTGTTAGCTAATGATAACTTAGCATTATAGGATTTGTTTGTTACCTAGCTGATTACTGTGTTAGCTAATGATAACTTAGCATTATAGGATTTGTTTGTTACCTAGCTGATTACTGTGTTAGCTAATGATAACTTAGCATTATAGGATTTGTTTGTTACCTAGCTGATTACTGTGTTAGTTAATGATAACTTAGCATTATATTGTCCGCCTCCGTGGTCGAGTGGTTAAGGTCGCTGACTTGTATACCACTGTAACCTATCATCACTGATGGTCACGGGTTCGAGCCCCGCTCAGGCCGTGTCTCATTTATATGAAAAAGTTGGCAGTTTCTTACGGAGGTTGGTGCACCCAAGTACTGGTTAACCGCTGGAGCCTGCCCAGGAAAGGTGTTGTTAAGTAAACTGCCCGCCGGCGATATAGCCCAAAATGGTGCTGATGCAGGCGTAAAACCCGAAATATAACATAACATAACATAACTTAGCATTATAGGATTTGTTTGTTACCTAGCTGATTACTGTGTTAGCTAATGATAACTTAGCATTATAGGATATATGTGCATCTGTTTGTTATTCAAAAATTACATTTAGTGTATTACATTGGTGATAAGCAGTAAGCAACCTCTGCACTACATTGACAGCAAACTAGCTGTTTTAATTTTGCTGTCCGATTAGCGTAGTCGTTAGCGCGCTCGCTTCTCACCAATGCAACCCGGGTTCGATCCTCGGACTGGCGGGAAGTATGTGAGATGGTACGGTTGTCGCCAGATCGGACAGGTGGTTTTCTCTCGGTACTCCGGTTTCCTCCCACATGAATGACCACATAAGCGCTTTCATCCGCGCCAATGAGAGTGATTAATATAAGTTGTTAGAACTTGCTTCGCAATCGTTGTAAAATAAATATAAGTCTAAACTTAATTTTGCATTCTGTATATAATTGAGCAGAAGAAGATTGTTGAAGAAGAGGAAGCAAAAGTGAACACATGTGATGAACCGGATATACCCGCTGATCTCAGTGAGGACGAATCGGGGCGTCGAAGGAGTGCACGTGTGCGAAACATGCGCGCACGTAAACCAAAGTCTCCATCTCCCGACTACATTCCTAGTGAGCTAGAGCTGGACGATGAATTCTTCGAGGATTTTGATGATGTTGAATTTACTGTGAAATCAAAGAAGAGGAAAAAAAGGGAACCGAAAGAAGGTATTATCACAGACACTTGCGATCTGGACAAGTGATTGTCCGGTTTTATGACCATTAACCAAACCATAGACATCTTATGCACACAAAAGTCAGTCGAAATCTTTAAAATGACATCCCATCCTTGTCGAAGCATCATCAGAACTGCTCACCTAACCACTGGGTGCCTGTTATATTTATTTATTATTAACAGACTTTTATTTTGAATAGTTAATTTTGGGAAGATTTGTTCATTTAGATGATTGACCAACATAGCACTATATGTGTGTTTAACTTTTACGTTTATTTATCGTCGCTACCGGTTGCCCATATGAGCGCCGCCTACTGAGAGATTAGTCATTTTAGATTTTTGGAGGATAGTGCAATGATACAGACAGAGACCCATTCCAGAGTCTCCTCTAGTTCTTTTACGTGCACGGTGTACAGCACCGACACGAGACCTCGGTTTAAAGTCCCAACTGAAAGACTGTTAATTTTATTAGGGTCAGACGGGGGATCGAACCTCATAGCACTATATCGATATTATGTGTTTATTTAACCCTTTCCTTCGTAGAGATTTAGGTTAATATACTATTATATCTCCATACAAACGACAGCCATTTAGCTATCATGCAGTGGATAAGTAGTCGCCATATCTATCCCACCTCCATAGATATTACTGGGACTACATAGAGATTTAGGTTAATATACTATTATATCTCCATACAAACGACAGCCATTTAGCTATCATGCCGTGGATAAGTAGTCGCCATATCTATCCCACCTACATAGATATTACTGGGACTACATGAGATTCTGGTCTTTATTATGAACATTGATTTGGCTACTACCTTGTCAATGTATGTCGTATTGGTAATGGCGTCAAGAGGTGCTTCTATGAGGGAAAGGGTTAAATTATTAAATATTCTAACACGACCCAGCTAATAACATACATACGTCTAGAGTAAAACCAATCTCGGGTTATTCTGCAATATACCTACCTTGAACTATGCTGCACGCGCACCGTGTTTTGGCTACGTCATTTATACAATGCGTGTACAGTTTTATGAATGAAAGTCACGCGATGTTTGTAAAAAATACCGTTGGAATTCACGGAAGTGAGCTATTTTTAGAATCAGATAATCTCTTGTTCATCTTGTTTTTCTGTTAAGTAACGTTTCAGTTACTATTATGTACAGTTTTATTTGACAAAATAAATAAAATTATTGATCAGTTACAACTTTTGTTCATTTATGCACTAGATTGATATTTTCTATAAAAAATAACGTCATCACCCCTTTACGCGGGAGGAAATTTCGAAAGCCAAATGCAGCGGCGCTTGAAGAAAATACTCCTTTAAAATTATTAGAAGTAAGTCGTGTTAGAATCGAAATAATAAGTATCAACCGTGGTATATCGCAGAATAACCCTCGTTTGTCGTTCTTAATGCGTAGAAATATATCACTCAGGCCTTCGGCCTTTGTGATATATTTCTACGCATAAGAACTTCAAACTCGGGTTATTCTGCGATATACCACGGTTGATACTTATTATTTCTTAATTAAAGACGTAAGGATATGTAAAACAGTACTGTTTGTTTTTTGGGGTTTAAAGTTGTCAGTCTGTCTGTCCTGCCATCCGTCTATCATCACAGTTTTTAAGTACGTAAATAATTCATTAGATTGTGACATTGGCTGAGTGGTTACGGTCATTGTCATTGACTTCAAATCACTTGACCCTCTCCACTGCATGTTCAAATCTCACTGCGGGTGTCGTTTTCTTTTAAGTGAGGAAGCTATCCAGCTGGCTTGTGAAAGGTCAGTGTTTCTACCTGGGTGCTTGTGTACAAAAGATTCGTGTGGGAAAGGACCGGAGTTCGAGCCCCGCTGGAGCCATTACGATTGTGCACTTGGGCAAGGCATTTAAATTCCATGTTGCCTCTTCTCTCTCCCTCGTGGCGATGGATTCCATCAGGAATGAGGTCTCGAGAGTGATTAATATAAGTTGTAAGAACTTGTTTCGCAATCGAGCTAAAATAAATTTGTGTAAAAAGGGTATACAAGGTTTGGAAGCTTGTTCACACTGCCAAATGTCATTTGTTTATTCTGTATGCAAAAGCTGGTACCTGTAATGTATAAATGAGGTAGATTTTGTTAGAATACTCCCTGGGTCCCAAATCATCATCTAGCTTGAACCCGGGACTGACCTACTAATGTATAACTTGTATATTTCTATTTAACAGCTGTTGAGGTAATACCTAAGGGGAGAAATGCCCTTCGTCATGAAGCTAATACCAACAGTAAGTAGTGAAATAATTCCTAATTTCGGTAGTTTTGCATCTTGTTCTATCTATCTATCTTCCGTTAATGTCGAACCCCTCGCGGGGACGTAGACATGTTCACCAACTAGTTCATAATTGAGTGTGAAAACAGGATGCAAATACCCACGAAATATAAATATACCACTGTAGCCTAACATCACTGATATTCACGGATTCCAGCCCGGCTCAGACCGGATTCCAGCCCGGCTCAGATCGTCTCTTTATACGAAAAATCTCTCTTTCTTACAGAGGTTGGTGCACCAACTTATGACAAAGTACTGGTTAACCGCTGTAATCTGCCCAGGAAATGTGTTTTTAGGAAAACTGCCCATCGCTCATATGGGCAACCAGTAGCGACGTTAAATAAACTTAAAATATATATATATATTATGTAAACACATATGTTAATTTTTTTTGTTTACGTATCAGAATTTGCATATTTTATTTTGTACAATAATTTATATTGTACAATAACTGTTCTCTGTAAATGGTACTCTTCTATGAGAGACATCGATCAATTACTGCCCCTGAATACTCCCAAAAAGTATATAGGTGCTCTTAAAGATTAAAGTGGTACCTCTGTTTTTACAGTTGTTTCCTTTGCACAACATGCTATAATTTTCATCCACTGTCCCATCTTATAATTATTAAATTACTATATCGCCTATATATGTCCTACAGTATATCCAAATAGGTACTTGTCTGTAAAGATTTGTTATCAATTAATTAACATGCTTTTGATAAAAACACATTTTGAATTATGATATCGCAACATCTGTGTTGTGAATAACAGTAAAAACAAAGGATTCCAACTAAATGGACGGTTTTTTATTTTGGGATAAATCAGACTTTATCTGCCAAATGATGCAACAGAAAAGAAAACGATGTCTCTCACTAATCACTGTGCCTTGCATTGGCTTCACTCATTAACTTTCCATCAATGCATGGATTTCCGATGATCAATGCATGGATTTCAGATGATTAATGCATGGATTTCCAATGATTAATGCATGGATTTCAGATGATTATTGCATGGATTTCAGATGATCAATGCATGGATTTCCGAGATGATTAATGCATGGATTTCCGATGATTAATGCATGGATTTCCGATGATTAATGCATGGATTTCAGATGATTAATGCATGGATTTCAGATGATTAATGCATGGATTTCAGATGATTAATGCATGGATTTCAGATGATTAATGCATGGATTTCACATGAGTAATGCATGGATTTCAGATGTCACAATCTTCTGGATTATTGTTTTCTACAAGTATGACATTTTGAAATTCAAGTGCTGTATATTTTAGCTCTTAGAGGTCTAAGGAAAGCCCAGCCACTATATAATTTTGTGTGTTTTACGTTTATTAATCGTGGCTACCGGTTGCCCATATGAGCGACGCCTCCTGAAGAGATTAGTCTTTTTCGATTTTTGGATGATAGTGCAATGATACAGACAGAGACCCATTCCAGAGTCTCCTCTGGCTGTTTTATGTGCACAGTGTAAAGCACCGACACGAGACCTCGGTTTAACTCTTTCGGCGCCAGCCAGCTCAGATAACAGACTCCCCAGCGCCAGCTTGTTTTTGGAATCTCATAGACAATGCGGGGTACCCCAGCTAAAATGCTGTCACTTTTTTGTTTATTGACCAATTGTGGCGAAATATTCGGCATATATTCAATACATAGTATTCTTTCAACTGTATAAATTTTGTTAACATAGGTTCAAAAATAAATTAATTTAATATATTTTTAAAAAAATAGTTTATTAAAAATTAAGGAACAAAATAGATCAGCCTATTTCATCATGTTATATTGTGCTAGAATGTAGGACTATTCCATATATATTTGAAAGAGCAGCATGTCTATGATAAATGCTGAAAATCTGGGCACGATCGGTCAATAAATAAAAAAGTTACGGCTGATGAGCTATTGTCACTCAATTTGCTTATGATAGTCAAAAAGTGGAAAAATTGAGCGACGGTGACTAAGTGTGCCACAGAGCTAATAACTTTTTCATTTATTTACCAAATGTGTTAAAATTTTCAGTGTTTACTCGATACTAATCAATATTTCAACAGTCCATTTTATATCATTAATTTTTAATCAAAACATTGTCATGTTTCTATCGTGCTAATATGTTACAATATTCCATATGCATTTGAAAGAGCAGCATATATATGATAAATACTGACAATTTGGGCATTATTGGTCAATAAATAAAAAAGTTATGACCAGTTAGCTAACGTCATTCAATTTGCTCACGATAGTCCGAAAATGGCCAACTTGAGCGACAATAACTAAATGTGTCAAATGGATAATAATTTGTTTATTTATTGATCAAATCTGTTCAAATTTTCAGTATTTATTTACTCAATGTATTACAGTCGATCAAACTAATAAAACTGCAACAATGCAACATGCAATGACTACAAATGTTCAGATAAGCAGCATATTTTGAAAATATTACATTTTTCTGTAGAACCGACTCAATCGGTCGACAATATAGAACACAGTTTTCTTATTTTTCAGCAAAAACATGCAAGTTGGGAGTTATGTAGAACTGTCTCATCGAGACGATTCTAAAGAACTCCCAATTTGCATGTTTTATCGAGAAATAATACTATAATTAGTACTAATGTACAATATGCCGCTTATCTGTCTGAAATAGTGTACTCACGGTAACCATCGTAACTGTTGTGGAACTATTATGGATATTCCGGAATATATCCACAAGGAATATCACATATTGGGAATTCTTTGTATAGTGCAAATTTCACATTTATAACATAATTCCACTGAACACGCAAACAAAAAAAATGACTAGAAAATGCACATCACACACATATTTTCCAAGGAATTCTGGATTTTATAGTTTGTAAATCTGCCTTCCAGCTGCTAATTTGAAGTCTATGCAGGTGTGGTAGATCCTAAAACAAGTTGTCGAACACATCGGAAATTGACATTGAACACAATAGTACACAGTTTGTACTCTACGCCATCCGGGTGTTCGCCTGTCACTGCACACTATGCAGTCGGGTCGGTGTTTTTTGTCAGTGTACTGTCCTGAGAAGTGACGTTCGGTCAGTGTACCAGGTTTTCCATCACCAGGTTGTTGATGGGCTCGTACAAACCCTGTCATGTCCCAGTTCTCCAATAAACCATCAATCACCATTTCCCTAAACACTCTCGGGCTCACCGGTTTCTCATTTTTATTCAACGTAGCTTTCTTGTACAGAATGTATCCATTCACTAAAGCCACTTCGCGTACACGGTGAAACACTGGCATGTACCACTTTGATGATTTATGCGGATATCCATAAGTACCAAGCTTTTGATCAAAAATGTCAACACCATTCATGTGGATATTATAATCTGCCCCCATCACAGGTTTCTCAATGATCCGGTGTCCATCTGCGGTGCCCTTTGCTCTAATGGATTTGTCTGTTGTCAGGTCGTTGTGCACTGTACTCAGGAACTGGACGCGTTTGGTATCCATCATGACACTTGTCACAAGGTCGTCATTTGATGATTTCCTGAACACAGGCGGGTCCCCTTTCACTAAATGCAGCTGACCTGCTAGAATATCCCTTGGCATGTTCTTGCGGTTTGCACGAACTGTGCCGCATGCACCGATACCATTGTGTCTGAGTTCGGTATATAGATTGGGTGACGTATAGTAATTATCCGTATACAGAACATGTCCCTGATGGTGGAATCCCTCAGTCAGTTTCACCACAACTTGTTCTGTTATTGTCAGCGACGAATCTGGTGCCACAACAAATGTACCCTTTCCTGTGTATATTAGTAACTTCAAAGCATATCCAGAATTGCTCTCACAAAGTGCGAAAGTCTTGATCCCCCACTTTGTCGGCTTGGCTGGCATGTACTGACGAAAGAATAAGCGCCCTTTATACTTGATCATTGACTCATCAAGAGCTAGTTCCTTGTCTGGCTTGTATACGGCAGAATAAACCGGGTCAACCATGTCGAGCATCGGGCGAACCTTGAACAGGGCATCATAACCTTCCTGGCCACGTGGCACGCGATTGGTGTTATCATTGAAATGAATGAATGACGTTAGAAGTTCAAATTTGTTTCTCGGCATAATTTCCGCTACTCTGTTCTTTGTCAACCAGAACGTTCCCCAGTAGTCCTCAATCTCGGGTCGGTTGTTCAGTCCAATCATGATCTGAATTGCCACATATGCTTGCATTTCTGCCGGTGATGTGGGCGTCCATTGCCTGAACCGCGAGTGTCGTGGCAAGTTGTCGTGACTCTCCATGAACTGTGTGGCATACAGGTTCGTCTGAGTAGTGATCAGATCAAACAAATCAGTTGGGAAGAATAGTTTGAAATAATCCAGGTATGAAAATTCACTTGTGTCCACAAGAATGCCAGTTCTACGTGGTCTGTCACCAAGCCAATCTGGAACATAGGGGTCATCACGGTGGTATTGTTCCCATTCAATTACAGCCGGTCGGCGTGGAACGGCAACACAAACTGCGGGAGCATCAACCAGAACCTGCGGGATGTTGTTGACGTGTGCATCCTGTCTGTCTGGAGTTTTTTCTCTCACGTGTTCGTTATCGTAGTCGGTCTGAAATAAACAAAATATGTAAACATATATTGACAGTCTAGTACAGTGAGGTCGTAACGTTTCACCTACTTTCATAATTTATAAATTAATAAGCTGAATGTCAAATAAATATATCCACAGGTGTATGCATGAATACTGGAATATCGAGTAAAGAAATATTGTATTATAATAATATAAAACAAAGGCATATTGAAACACCGGGCAGGCTGTCGAAAGCAAATCACCATAAAATGTAATCACACCTTCACGTAGTGTCATGTATAATTACACACAAGAAATGTGTTATTTTTATGTGACACAGACAGTATAAATATATCTGTTTACATTGCAATAATATTGGCAATCACTTATTTACTCAATTATCACATGCTGAGACAAAATATTGGTTGCCACTGCAGACTGAAAAGCACACACATGAACAAGTCAATAACTTACCTGTAATTGTGGTGTGTCAACAATGTCAACAGGTGTAGAACTGCGTGACAAGCCATTTTCGACATTGCCAGGGTCATCAAGCTCATTGTCGGACATTTGAAACTCATCATTAGAGTCGGAATCGTGCATCAGACTGTCTAAAACTTCGCCTACAGACAGCCTGGCACTCCTTTTTCTCGACTGCATTGTGATTACAAACTGTCACAATGATTACGTAGGAAAACAATGATAAAACACGTTTTTTTTTTAAACAAAGCGCTATTTTCTTCAGATTGTTGCCGTAAAGCAATCTGAAATCGAAAACGAGAATTCCAGACTTGATTGCATCGACCTGAATGTCGCAAAATTATGTTGTAAAGGAGAGGGTGTCCTCGTCGCATATATTCGCCCGTTGCGCTCTGCCAGGCAGTCGCAAATATTCGCCCGTGGCGCCGAAAGAGTTAATGTCAAACCCCTTGCGGTGACCTAGACATGTTTTCCTGGGCATGCTAAGCCGACCATAGCGGTTAACCAGTACTAAGCAATGTGTGTGAGGTGCCTCTTGCTCAGTGACACTACATACGTGGCCTGACTGAGTATCGAACCCTGGACCGTTCGATTCCAAATCCGACGCTCTACAGCGACTCTAATGTTGATAAATGTAATAATTTGATCCTAAAACTAAAGAATATTTCCGCCGGTATCGGGTATTTCCGTCGCCATGTGCATATTGTCAGGTACACAATACGTGTGAACAAACAAAAACATTACAATCTGGCCTTTTCAATGGCTGGATTTAACCCAGAGGTTGCCCAACCATTAATAAGTGTGGATGATTGCACATGTCTGTGTGCCTCCACAATCCATTTGGCACTAGTTTTAATGAAGATAGTTTCAAATCTACTTTCACGTCACTCCTTTACGTAGCTGCAACAATTTATTATAAATATGACATGGTCAGAACTTGTTATTGTAAATAAACAAACCTGTAACGCTAACTGGAACACTTCTGTCTTATGTGCCACAAAGACATCAACTGTGATACAGGCTGGGGTACTGGACTTTGATAAGGGCTGGGGTATTGGACTTTGATAAGGGCTGGGGTATTGGACTTTGATAAGGGCTGGGGTATTGGACTTTGATAAGGGCTGGGGTATTGGACTTTGATAAGGGCTGTGGTATTGGACTTTGATAAGGGCTGGGGTACTGGACTTTGATAAAGGCTTGGGGTATTGGACTTTGATAAGGTCTGGGGTACTGGACTTTGATAAGGGGAGATATTCCGGGACGATTGTTTACCCCGCTGCGCGCTAAAATTATTATTAGCGGTAGTTCCCGTTACGCTAAATCATGACCACGCCATTAACTGAAATTTTTGAAAATCATCCGCTATGCACGAAATAACTCAAATACACGTACAGTATACAAGTTGTATGTATGTATGATCCATTTATGTCAAACCTAGACATGCTTTCCTGGGCAGGCTTCGCCGCTCAATGACACTACCCATGTGGCCTGACCGAGTATCAAACCCGGACAGTTCTATTCCAAATCTGATGCTCTACATGTACCACTGGACCACGGACACCACAAAGTAACATGAAACCTAAATACTTGTAAGGTTCTAAGCCCAGATGCAAAGCTCAGCAAACTAGTCAATGTTTTCTCTAATTATTATAGCAATATTACTGGTTGCACCAAAGACGCACCTTGGTCCAGAGGTTATATGGTTGGGGAAAAGTTATCTGTACGGAAAGTACCAACAACATGCATATTGACACTTGAAAAATCCAGCTTGACTCTTAAAAAATCCAACTTGACTCTTGACAAATCCAATTTGACTCTTGAAAAATCCAGCTTGATTCTTGAAAAATCCAGCTTGACTCCTGAAAAATCCAACTTGACTCTTTATATTTTGACCTCAAGCGTCATTGACTCTTTACTTTCAAAGTATAGTGAATGCTCTGAATCTGGGGAAAAGCAAATTGGTTAGATCATTCATTTTTAACTCTGATCATAAGTTCATTTTTGAACAAAGCTCTTTTCTTTCTGTAATTATTTTATGTTCATCATAAATTATTGTTTGATGAAAGCACTATCTATCATCAGCAATGCCCATCAAAAAGTAGTTCACAAATCAACATTTTATACATCTAGCATCAACCATATATGTGTGTTAATGCTCAATGTTGCATCCACATCTAACATCAACCATATATGTATATGTGTGTTAATGCTCAATGTTGCATCCACATCTAACATCAACCATATATGTATATGTGTGTTAATGCTCAATGTTGCATCCACATCTAACATCAACCATATATGTATGTGTGTTAATGCTCAATTTTGCATCCACATCTAACATCAACCATATATGTGTGTTAATGCTCAATGTTGCATCCACATCTAACATCAACCATATATGTATATGTGTGTTAATGCTCAATGTTGTATCCACATCTAACATCAACCATATATGTGTGTTAATGCTCAATGTTGCATCCACATCTAACATCAACCATATATGTATATGTGTGTTAATGCTCAATGTAGCATCCACATCTAACATCAACCATACATGTATATGTGTGTTAATGCTGACACTTGTCTTGTTTCAGGTTGAACACACAGCTGTAGCTCAGTCTCTGGGCCTTCATGTTGGTGCCCATAAAGTGAGAGAGATTGCCGACACCGATACCGACATCCAGTATAAATACAAGTTTCTCACAACAAACCAATCTGTGGATTTTCACTACACAAATAAATCATTTCTAAAACGGACTGTAGAGGTTGTTTCGCCGGAACAAATTGTGTCACCGGCAAAAAAGCATAAACCAGCTCCAATTAGGTCATCGCACGACAGAAATCTCATTTCCAGCGAGGATACTGCAGCAATCTCTGTAAATAATGCGAATGCAAATATGAACACAGCACAATTTATTTCAAAGATAAAAGTTCTATCACCAGCAAAAGTGAGTCAGTATTGTACTTCAGGGAAAGCTAATAGTGGTAAAACTGTGTCATTGCTCTCTAACTCATTCAACAAACATTCACAGTCATCAACTTCATCGTCGTCATCGTTATCATCATTACCATCATTATCATCATCATCGTTGAGCAAATCATCACAGAAAGTCCTCATCGTCTCAGGAAGGAACTCTATTGTAGAGAGATCTAGTGCTTCAACTCTTGGTGCAATCAGTGAACCAGTCAGAACTTCCAGTGTACAGTTACCCGCCCCTTCTTCAGTCAACCAACCTGGAGATCAGTTGGTAACGTTAACAAATGGCCAGGATTTAAATTCACAAAATCGAATAATACTTCATGATAATGTGACGGGAACGTATACAGTGTGTTCTGTTTCAGAAAATTTGACCAACACATCTCCGTCAAGCACTAATCACGCACAAAACTGCACAAGTCAACCAGTCATTATCAGTCTACCTCCGTCGTCAAGCCCTCAGTATATTCAGCCTAAGTTTGATGTCAATGACATGAACATGCTAAATCATGTTCCCAGTGAAACTAATAATTTCCAACAAATCATTACAAGTGTTGCTGATGAAAATGTTTTAACTCATCAAATATTGAATATCAAAGAAATGGACAATGTAAACTGTATTCCAAGCGAGTCTAATGAAGGCTCGAGCGTTGCAAATTTAGATCCAAATACACAAAATGTCGTATTCACATTAGCGAACGGGGATCCAGTCCAGCTTACGACCGATGATTCAGGAGGGACAGGAAATATTGCCTATACTTTAACTAATGGAGATCCGTCACAAGAAAATGTCATATTCACAGTGGATCCGGATTCAATGCTAGTGTCTGAGCTAAATAATGACCAGTCTGTCCAGGCAGCTAATGACAGAGAAAATGCAGGTATTAACCATCTGTTACAAACAAATGGAAAGGATGAGGTTGTTGGAGTGATCAACAGCATAGACACATCTGCACCAGCTAAAGGTGAGCCGAAATCCATCATGGAAAGCTCTAGTGATATATCATGGCAACTTGTTGACAATGTATCAACTGTTGACGATGCACAGCAGCTTCTAAATACAACACAAATGAACGGCAATGCCTTGGTGACTGATGGCACATTAGATGAAGATCATACCCAGCTGGCAGCTATAATAAACGATGGTGACAAAATGAGTGGACTAAAGACCAGCAGCGAATATGAAACTGTAAGTGAAGATGCTATCCAAGGTGAAACAATTCAGATACCTGCAACAAACATTTACCAGACAGAGGATGGACTTATATTTATACAGAACCCGGATGGCACCACTCTGCAATTACAGGGATCTGACGGGCAAGCTCTTTCCATGGAAACCGTTCAGGCATTACTAGGAACTTCTCAGTTTATAGCAGAAGAAAACCCCACAGCCTAGATCATATGGAATACTTACAATGAATGGCGTGTTCATAGTTTCCATCAATGTATGAACTACGTTGGGCGTGGTTAGTGTGCGGAGACCAAAGGCATCCACGCTAACTTTAAACACGCCCAATGTAGTTCATACCCCTATGGAAACTATTAACCTGCGATTTATTACTTATATTTACATTAACTATCCTATTCAGTGGCACAAAGAAAAATATGGCACACTTAGATTTAAAATATACATGTATTTAGGCCAGATTTGCGATTTACTGTGTGCCGAACCTAGTAAATAGATCAACCTTGGCGTAAACTGTAAATCACGCCTGTTTTGCCAAACACTGCAAATGTGCATGTCCGTATCTTCAAATGCACATGTCAGCTGCATATCATTAGTGAGGAAATTCATACGAAAATGGATCCATACAAACGGGGCATATATGTTCATCAAATATAACACAATAGCGATGGAAATATATTTAACTACATCACAAGTTTCCAAGCCGTTAGTTTGAAGAACCAATTGACATTGAGGTTAAACACCATATGGACATGTTTGACTTTAGAATGACTGTGCGTTGTAGTCGTGCTCAAATTGTTTTGCAATTAATTGACAATACACATCTCTCTTATGGCTGTACACATGCAGGGATATATTTCTCACATATAGACCTGGTTTTCTCATTGTTTTGGGGGGAGGGATAAATCTGCCTAACCGGGTAGGCAAGGGGACTACTTTATGCTAATTAGTAGGTAATTAGATATCACGAACAAGTCCTGTAGCTATCTTTTATTTCCGCATCCAAATTAAATATCATTTCATTGGATAACAGTAAAATTGGAACACTGCTGTGCAGTTACGTTATGAGAACAGTGATACGTGATCGATGACGCAATCAATGGTAGAGCTACTATTCATGAGTTGTTCACATGCCTACTAATACCATTTGACCCACAATGCACTTGCATTGTTTGTAAACATCTGGTCTCCCTTTAAATCTTGCTACGTAATTTATTTCCTTTAATTATGATGGTTAAAGTTATAGATTATTTAAACCTTTTCCTGTGTAAAGGGTTAGCATTAAAGAAATTAAACCGTTAAAATGAACATGGTGTTTACTTTAAAGTGACAATCAACATCAATGAGTAAGTTGTCGCATTCCAATGGCCTCATCATTAAGTTCATACGCCAGTGGTGCATGTATACATAGGCTGGCATAATTTGTAAAAATGCATAAAGTGTATCAAAAGCATAAGAAAGGTGAGAAAATAAATCTAGCACCTCCATAGAGTTGCAGATAAGGAAATGCCACCCTCGGGCTGAAGATGCGTGCAAAGAACTCGGCAGAGCCTCATTCTTTGGATGCAGCTTCAGTCGTCGAGTGGGATTTCCGTATTTGCACCGATTGGATGTGATAGATTCACTTTATCCCCAGCATTGTCCGATAGTCAGCATCAGCATTTTCCGATAGTCTGATTCCATATTCATATTCATATTTTATGCGGCTGACACTTGTACGATATTTGTATCAGAATATTATATACTTTCAATAATTATTTGATTGTGTTGATTGCTCCGTTTTATTTTATGCATTCCAATGAAATATTGAAATTTATCAATGAAATAAGACGAGTTATTGCACCGGTTGCAAGTAGCGCAATAACACATTGTAGTTCTCACTGCTTGATGCTGACATGGTTTCCAGCCACTGCAGTTTAAAATATTGTCACCGTGATCTTTTTCTAACTTGTGATGTCGTGACGTTCTATCGCCATTTAGTGCATGGTTACATCGTTTTCTATCATTAAAACACTTCAGCCTAAAATAAAAAGAAAATTTGTTTGTTTAAAGCGACATTTCATCATAAAAAAGCAAACAAATTCTTGTTTTCACTTATAAATAGCATTGCTACTACTCAGTCTTCCAAAATAATGAATGTTCACCAGTAAGCATGGTTTTCACAAAGTAGAAGTAGGAATGTCCGTTTGTTTTATTAGTTGAAATACTCAGATTCTGTGGCAAATATTTGCAATTATACAATATAATAATAATTGTCTGTTTTCGCCTATGTAGTGTCGCTTTAAGTGAATGATCAAATTGTATTTCACTCCTGAACGTCCGCCTCCGTGGTCGAGTGGTTAAGGTTGCTGACTTGTATACCACTGTAACCTATCATCACTGATGGTCATGGGTTCGAGCCCCGCTCAGGCCTTGTCTCATTTATATGAAAAAGTTGGCAGTTTCTTACGGAGGTTGGTGCACCAAAGTACTGGTTAACCGCTGGAGCCTACCCAGGAAAGGTGTTGTTAGGTAAACTGCCCACCGGCGATATAGCCCAAAATGGTGCTTATGCAGGCGTAAAACCCGAAATATAACATAACGTAATTCACTCATGAACATAGAAATTTATTAATATATATTGTTGCAATGTTCGCTCGGTGAAATATAATTCGATCATTCACTGAAACAAACAAATATTCTCTTATTTCATTATATGCAGTAACAAATAACATAGCCGATAGGTAACCACGTCGATAGAATGTAAAACCTTGCATGTAATTCTCAGTTTATTATTTTATGTAGATTCGGATTTTTGCATATGTGATTTAGCGACTACAAATAGCCTGGTGCTGAGAATATAGAGCCGAGCGGGCAGCACACCCATCTACATGATGGACATGTGGCAATATAGAGCCGGGCGGGTAGCACACCCATCTACATGATGGACATGTGGCAATATAGAGCCGGGCGGGTAGCACACCCATCTACATGATGGACATGTGGCAATATAGAGCCGGGCGGGTAGCACACCCATCTACATGATGGACATGTGGCAATATAGAGCCGGGCGGGTAGCACACCCATCTACATGATGGACATGTGGCAATATAGAGCCGGGCGGGTAGCACACCCATCTACATGATGGACATGTGGCAATATAGAGCCGGGCGGGTAGCACACCCATCTACATGATGGACATGTGGCAATATAGAGCCGGGCGGGTAGCACACCCATCTACATGATGGACATGTGGCAATATAGAGCCGGGCGGGTAGCACACCCATCTACATGATGGACATGTGGCAATATAGAGCCGGGCGGGTAGCACACCCATCTACATGATGGACATGTGGCAATATAGAG
>JABXNX010000394.1:0-17609 GCA_014843695.1 Archivesica marissinica | reverse complement strand
CGAAAAGACTTCAATTGCTCTGAGAATAAGAAAAGGTGTACGTGTAATATATATGCAAATTGGATTTAGCATATTCGGGTACAACATCAATCAATCAACACCCTTCAACGGAAAGCAGTTCAAATGACAATGGCGCATTTGTGAAGGCGCCCATGAATGTAGTGGCCGATAACAATAACTGTATGAGTCGTCGTCATATTTGCATGGCCATACAGAAAGAAATGACATTTACGTGTAAAACAGAAATTAGGTTGATTTGGCAATTTTTATAAGAATTTGAGTGATTTTGATAGAATTTTATCGAATATGCGAATACCTACCTGACCAAATATTCGAATAGCAAAATCGCTTTTCGTTTCCATCCCTAATATATATAAGGTGAGTGCCTGTTTGTTTATTATAGTGTCACCCCTATTTAAAGGGCCAACCATTTCTGACTTATGAGACACCTCTTTTATCAACATCATTACTTCCCGAATCCTATGCTTATGCTTGTATGCCTGGTGCCAGGCTGGTTGGCAATCGGTAACCATTATTTAACTAGCTGGCGGCTCACCAACCGACCATATCAGAACGAACCCCAGACGAGGTTCGAACCGTCGACCACCGGCTCCATAGGCGGACGCCTTAACCACTAGGCCACGGAGTACTGTTCTTTGTTCAAGCATAATTAACTCTCAATCAACATAAGGTAGCAAAATGTTCTAGGTGGTAACCCCCAAATACCCACCCACTCCAGCAATCTACCGCCTTCATCGCTCAAAATGCACCCTGCCTCTTTTCTGACCCACCCTGCCCTTTTTCTGACCCACCCTGCCATTTTTTCCACTTTAGAATTAACCCCACAGCATCAAAGATACTTCAACACAGATTGGTGTCCTTTCATGTCAATTTCTGTGATCAATTTTGTTGTCAGTTTCCACTTAAGCACTTTGCGTTTTGTTTTTAATGGGAATACTGAAAGTCTGTTATAAACTGAATATAGGCCTGTAGGGATATATAACAGACCACTATTGATCAGTCGTAATTCTGTATAGAAAAGTGTTAATATCATTGCGGCGCGGAGCATCATCCTAGAAAATGATGAGATTCCTCTCATAGTGTTGTATTCCTTTTATGGGTTTTAATATTGGCTATATGCATTGTGGTTTGTTCGGTGCATCATTCTTGTTTATTGCTGATGGCATTTAAAAATTTGTTGACAGATAGCGTACTTGTGTAAATATATTCTGGTGTAGTTGCTGGACCGTAGTTATTCGAACGGAGCGATTAAAATAACCGTTGCTTTGCGGTGTTATGGGAATTTAAAATAGATGATTGTGGATTGTGTGAGTATTGTATGGTTTGAATATTGTGTCAGCTTTATTTCTGTGTATTGTGACACTTGCTTGCTATAATGTTTCTACAGTTGTATTTTTAGACAGCTGTTTTAACTTTTTGTATTCTGGGTAAAATAAAGGCCATAAATAGTTCAAAATAATTGTAGCAGGCGACAATTCATTTAATGTGTTTTTCTAATTCGTACAAAATGTAGCTGAAAGCTCTGGAAATACATAATTATGCATTTCCTGGAAATTCCATGACACATTTGACTATTATTTTCATTGCTGGCTTGAATTAAATCCTCAAGTATACTTTTGCTGTCATCAAGAGAAACACAATGAATATTATACTTTTGCTGGCATCAAGAGAAACACTATGAATATTATACTTTTGCTGGCACCAAGAGAAACACTGAATATTATACTTTTGCTGGCATCAAGAGAAACACTGAATATTATACTTTTGCTGGCATCAAGAGAAACACTGAATATTATACATTTGCTGGCATCCAGAGAAAAAACACACTGAATATTATACTTTTGCTGTCATCAAGAGAAACACATGAATATTATACTTTTGCTGTCATCAAGAGAAACACTATGAATATTATACTTTTGCTGTCATCAAGAGAAACACTAAAAACCCACAAAAAACACTGAATATTATACCCTTGCTGCATCAAGAGAAACACTGAATATTATACTTTTGCTGTCATCAAGAGAAACACTATGATTATTATACTTTTGCTGGCATCAAGAGAAACACTATGAATATTATACTTTTGCTGTCACCAAGAGAAACACTGAATATGATACTTTTGCTGTCATCAAGAGAAACACTATGAATATTATACTTTTGCTGTCATCAAGAGAAACACTGAATATTATACTTTTGCTGTCATCAAGAGAAACACTGAATATTATACTTTTGCTGGCATCAAGAGAAACACTGAATATTATACTTTTGCTGGCATCAAGAGAAACACATGAATATTATACTTACACTGAATATTATACTTTTGCTGCATCAAGAGAAACACTGATATTATACCTTGCTGGCATTAAGAGAAACACACTGAATATTATACTTTTGCTGGCATCAAGAGAAACACTATGAATATTATACTTTTGCTGTCATCAAGAGAAACACTATGAATATTATACTTTTGCTGTCATCAAGAGAAACACTGAATATGATACTTTTGCTGTCATCAAGAGAAACACTGATATTATACCCTTGCTGGCATCAAGAGAAACACTGAATATTATACTTTTGCTGTCATCAAGAGAAACACTATGAATATTATACTTTTGCTGGCATCAAGAGAAACACTATGAATATTATACTTTTGCTGTCATCAAGAGAAACACTGAATATTATACTTTTGCTGTCATCAAGAGAAACACTATGAATATTATACTTTTGCTGTCATCAAGAGAAACACTGAATATTATACTTTTGCTGTCATCAAGAGAAACACTATGAAATTATACTTTTGCTGGCATCAAGAGAAACACTGAATATTATACTTTTGCTGGCATCAAGAGAAACACTGAATATTATACTTTTGCTGTCATCAAGAGAAACACTGAATATTATACTTTTGCTGGCATCAAGAGAAACACTGAATATTATACTTTTGCTGGCATCCAGAGAAACACTGAATATTATACTTTTGCTGTCATCAAGAGAAACACTGAATATTATACTTTTGCTGTCATCAAGAGAAACACTATGAATATTATACTTTTGCTGGCATCAATAGAAACACTATGAATATTATACTTTTGCTGGCATCAAGAGAAACACTATGAATATTATACTTTTGCTGTCATCAAGAGAAACACTGAATATTATACTTTTGCTGTCATCAAGAGAAACACTATGATTATTATACTTTTGCTGGCATCAAGAGAAACACTATGAATATTATACTTTTGCTGTCATCAAGAGAAACACTATGAATATTATACTTTTGCTGTCATCAAGAGAAACACTATGAATATTATACTTTTGCTGTCACCAAGAGAAACACTGAATATGATACTTTTGCTGTCATCAAGAGAAACACTATGAATATTATACTTTTGCTGTCATCAAGAGAAACACTGAATATTATACTTTTGCTGGCATCAAGAGAAACACTGAATATTATACTTTTGCTGGCATCAAGAGAAACACTGAATATTATACTTTTGCTGGTATCAAGAGAAACACTATGAATATTATACTTTTGCTGGCATAAAGAGAAACACTGAATATTATACTTTTGCTGTCATCAAGAGAAACACTATGATTATTATACTTTTGCTGGCATCAAGAGAAACACTATGAATATTATACTTTTGCTGTCATCAAGAGAAACACTGAATATTATACTTTTGCTGTCATCAAGAGAAACACTATGAATATTATACTTTTGCTGTCATCAAGAGAAACACTGAATATTATACTTTTGCTGGCATCAAGAGAAACACTGAATATTATACTTTTGCTGTCATCAAGAGAAACACTGAATATTATACTTTTGCTGGCATCCAGAGAAACACTGAATATTATACTTTTGCTGTCATCAAGAGAAACACTATGAATATTATGCTTTTGCTGTCATCAAGAGAAACACTATGAATATTATACTTTTGCTGTCATCAAGAGAAACACTATGAATATTATACTTTTGCTGGCATCAAGAGAAACACTATGAATATTATACTTTTGCTGGCATCAAGAGAAACACTATGATTATTATACTTTTGCTGACATCAAGAGAAACACTATGAATATTATACTTTTGCTGTCATCAAGAGAAACGCACTGAATATTATACTTTTGCTGTCATCAAGAGAAACACTATGAATATTATACTTTTGCTGTCATCAAGAGAAACACTGAATATTATACTTTTGCTGTCACCAAGAGAAATGCACTGAATATTATACTTTTGCTGGCATCAAGAGAAACACTGAATATTATACTTTTGCTGGCATCAAGAGAAACACTATGAATATTATACTTTTGCTGGCATCAAGAGAAACACTGAATATTATACTTTTGCTGGTATCAAGAGAAACACTATGAATATTATACTTTTGCTGTCATCAAGAGAAACACTGAATATTATACTTTTGCTGGCATCAAGAGAAACACACTGAATATTATACTTTTGCTGGCATCAAGAGAAACACACTGAATATTATACTTTTGCTGGCATCAAGAGAAACACTGAATATTATACTTTTGCTGGCATCAAGAGAAACACACTGAATATTATACTTTTGCTGGCATCAAGAGAAACACTATGAATATTATACTTTTGCTGTCATCAAGAGAAACACTATGAATATTATACTTTTGCTGTCATCAAGAGAAACACTGAATATTATACTTTTGCTGTCATCAAGAGAAACACTGAATATTATACTTTTGCTGGCATCAAGAGAAACACTGAATATTATACTTTTGCTGTCATCAAGAGAAACACTATGATTATTATACTTTTGCTGGCATCAAGAGAAACACTATGAATATTATACTTTTGCTGTCACCAAGAGAAACACTGAATATGATACTTTTGCTGTCATCAAGAGAAACACTATGAATATTATACTTTTGCTGTCATCAAGAGAAACACTGAATATTATACTTTTGCTGTCATCAAGAGAAACACTATGAATATTATACTTTTGCTGGCATCAAGAGAAACACTGAATATTATACTTTTGCTGGCATCAAGAGAAACACTATGAATATTATACTTTTGCTGGCATCAAGAGAAACACTGAATATTATACTTTTGCTGGCATCAAGAGAAACACTATGAATATTATACTTTTGCTGGCATCAAGAGAAACACTGAATATTATACTTTTGCTGTCATCAAGAGAAACACTGAATATTATACTTTTGCTGGCATCAAGAGAAACACTGAATATTATACTTTTGCTGGCATCAAGAGAAACACTATGAATATTATACTTTTGCTGGCATCAAGAGAAACACTGAATATTATACTTTTGCTGGCATCAAGAGAAACACTGAATATTATACTTTTGCTGGCATCAAGAGAAACACTGAATATTATACTTTTGCTGGCATCAAGAGAAACACTATGAATATTATACTTTTGCTGTCATCAAGAGAAACACTATGATTATTATACTTTTGCTGGCATCAAGAGAAACACTATGAATATTATACTTTTGCTGTCATCAAGAGAAACACTATGAATATTATACTTTTGCTGTCATCAAGAGAAACACTATGAATATTATACTTTTGCTGGCATCAAGAGAAACACTATGAATATTATACTTTTGCTGTCATCAAGAGAAACACTGAATATTATACTTTTGCTGGCATCAAGAGAAACACTGAATATTATACTTTTGCTGGCATCAAGAGAAACACTGAATATTATACTTTTGCTGGCATCAAGAGAAACACTGAATATTATACTTTTGCTGTCATCAAGAGAAACACTGAATATTATACTTTTGCTGTCATCAAGAGAAACACATGAATATTATACTTTTGCTGTCATCAAGAGAAACACTATGAATATTATACTTTTGCTGTCATCAAGAGAAACACTATGAATATTATACTTTTGCTGTCATCAAGAGAAACACTGAATATTATACTTTTGCTGGCATCAAGAGAAACACTGAATATTATACTTTTGCTGTCATCAAGAGAAACACTATGAATATTATACTTTTGCTGTCATCAAGAGAAACACTAAATATTATACTTTTGCTGTCATCAAGAGAAACACTATGAATATTATACTTTTGCTGGCATCAAGAGAAACACTTGAATATTATACTTTTGCTGGCATCAAGAGAAACACTGAATATTATACTTTTGCTGGCATCAAGAGAAACACTGAATATTATACTTTTGCTGGCATCAAGAGAAACACTGAATATTATACTTTTGCTGTCATCAAGAGAAACACTGAATATTATACTTTTGCTGGCATCAAGAGAAACACTGAATATTATACTTTTGCTGGCATCAAGAGAAACACTGAATATTATACTTTTGCTGTCATCAAGAGAAACACTGAATATTATACTTTTGCTGTCATCAAGAGAAACACTATGAATATTATACTTTTGCTGGCATCAAGAGAAACACTATGAATATTATACTTTTGCTGGCATCAAGAGAAACACTATGAATATTATACTTTTGCTGTCATCAAGAGAAACACTATGAATATTATACTTTTGCTGTCATCAAGAGAAACACTGAATATTATACTTTTGCTGTCATCAAGAGAAACACTGAATATTATACTTTTGCTGGCATCCAGAGAAACACTGAATATTATACTTTTGCTGTCATCAAGAGAAACACTATGAATATTATACTTTTGCTGTCATCAAGAGAAACACTATGAATATTATACTTTTGCTGTCATCAAGAGAAACACTATGAATATTATACTTTTGCTGGCATCAAGAGAAACACTATGAATATTATACTTTTGCTGGCATCAAGAGAAACACTATGATTATTATACTTTTGCTGGCATCAAGAGAAACACTATGAATATTATACTTTTGCTGTCATCAAGAGAAACGCACTGAATATTATACTTTTGCTGTCATCAAGAGAAACACTATGAATATTATACTTTTGCTGTCATCAAGAGAAACACTGAATATTATACTTTTGCTGTCACCAAGAGAAACACTGAATATTATACTTTTGCTGGCATCAAGAGAAACACTGAATATTATACTTTTGCTGGCATCAAGAGAAACACTGAATATTATACTTTTGCTGGTATCAAGAGAAACACTATGAATATTATACTTTTGCTGGCATCAAGAGAAACACTGAATATTATACTTTTGCTGGCATCAAGAGAAACACTAAATATTATACTTTTGCTGTCATCAAGAGAAACACATGAATATTATACTTTTGCTGGCATCAAGAGAAACACTGAATATTATACTTTTGCTGTCATCAAGAGAAACACTATGAATATTATACTTTTGCTGTCATCAAGAGAAACACTATGAATATTATACTTTTGCTGTCATCAAGAGAAACACTGAATATTATACTTTTGCTGTCATCAAGAGAAACACTATGAATATTATACTTTTGCTGGCATCAAGAGAAACACTATGAATATTATACTTTTGCTGTCATCAAGAGAAACACTGAATATTATACTTTTGCTGTCATCAAGAGAAACACTATGAATATTATACTTTTGCTGTCATCAAGAGAAACACTGAATATTATACTTTTGCTGTCATCAAGAGAAACACTATGAATATTATACTTTTGCTGTCATCAAGAGAAACCTGAATATTATACTTTGCTGCACCAAGAGAAACACTGAATATTATACTTTTGCTGGCATCAAGAGAAACACTGAATATTATACTTTTGCTGGCATCAAGAGAAACACTGAATATTATACTTTTGCTGGCATCAAGAGAAACACTATGAATATTATACTTTTGCTGGCATCAAGAGAAACACTGAATATTATACTTTTGCTGGCATCAAGAGAAACACTGAATATTATACTTTTGCTGGCATCAAGAGAAACACATGAATATTATACTTTTGCTGGCATCAAGAGAAACACTGAATATTATACTTTTGCTGGCATCAAGAGAAACACTGAATATTATACTTTTGCTGGCATCAAGAGAAACACTGAATATATACTTTGCTGCACAAGAGAAACATGAATATTATACTTTTGCTGTCATCAAGAGAAACACATGAATATTATACTTTTGCTGTCATCAAGAGAAACACTTGATTATACTTTTGCTGCATCAAGAGAAACACTATGAATATTATACTTTTGCTGTCATCAAGAGAAACGCACTGAATATTATACTTTTGCTGTCATCAAGAGAAACACTATGAATATTATACTTTTGCTGTCATCAAGAGAAACCCTGAATATTATACTTTTGCTGTCACCAAGAGAAATGCACTGAATATTATACTTTTGCTGGCATCAATAGAAACACTGAATATTATACTTTTGTTGGCATCAATATTATACTTTTGTTGGCATCAAGAGAAACACTGAATATTATACTTTTGCTGGTATCAAGAGAAACACTGAATATTATACTTTTGCTGGCATCAAGAGAAACACTGAATATTATACTTTTGCTGTCATCAAGAGAAACACACTGAATATTATACTTGTGCTGTCATCAAGAGAAACACTATGAATATTATACTTTTGCTGGCATCAAGAGAAACACTGAATATTATACTTTTGCTGTCATCAAGAGAAACACTGAATATTATACTTTTGCTGTCATCAAGAGAAACACTATGAATATTATACTTTTGCTGTCATCAAGAGAAACACTGAATATTATACTTTTGCTGTCATCAAGAGAAACACTATGAATATTATACTTTTGCTGGCATCAAGAGAAACACTATGAATATTATACTTTTGCTGGCATCAAGAGAAACACTGAATATTATACTTTTGCTGGCATCAAGAGAAACACTGAATATTATACTTTTGCTGGCATCAAGAGAAACACTGAATATTATACTTTTGCTGGCATCAAGAGAAACACTGAATATTATACTTTTGCTGTCATCAAGAGAAACACTGAATATTATACTTTTGCTGTCATCAAGAGAAACACATGAATATTATACTTTTGCTGTCATCAAGAGAAACACTGAATATTATACTTTTGCTGGCATCAAGAGAAACACTGAATATTATACTTTTGCTGGCATCAAGAGAAACACTATGAATATTATACTTTTGCTGTCATCAAGAGAAACACTATGAATATTATACTTTTGCTGTCATCAAGAGAAACACTATGAATATTATACTTTTGCTGTCATCAAGAGAAACACTATGAATATTATACTTTTGCTGGCATCAAGAGAAACACTATGAATATTATACTTTTGCTGGCATCAAGAGAAACACTGAATATTATACTTTTGCTGGCATCAAGAGAAACACTATGAATATTATACTTTTGCTGTCATCAAGAGAAACACTGAATATTATACTTTTGCTGTCATCAAGAGAAACACTATGAATATTATACTTTTGCTGTCATCAAGAGAAACACTGAATATTATACTTTTGCTGTCATCAAGAGAAACACTGAATATTATACTTTTGCTGGCATCAAGAGAAACACTGAATATTATACTTTTGCTGGCATCAAGAGAAACACTGAATATTATACTTTTGCTGGCATCAAGAGAAACACTATGAATATTATACTTTTGCTGGCATCAAGAGAAACACTGAATATTATACTTTTGCTGGCATCAAGAGAAACACTGAATATTATACTTTTGCTGTCATCAAGAGAAACACTGAATATTATACTTTTGCTGGCATCAAGAGAAACACTGAATATTATACTTTTGCTGGCATCAAGAGAAACACTGAATATTATACTTTTGCTGGCATCAAGAGAAACACTGAATATTATACTTTTGCTGGCATCAAGAGAAACACTGAATATTATACTTTTGCTGGCATCAAGAGAAACACTATGAATATTATACTTTTGCTGTCATCAAGAGAAACACTATGAATATTATACTTTTGCTGTCATCAAGAGAAACACTATGAATATTATACTTTTGCTGGCATCAAGAGAAACACTATGAATATTATACTTTTGCTGGCATCAAGAGAAACACTATGAATATTATACTTTTGCTGTCATCAAGAGAAACACTATGAATATTATACTTTTGCTGTCATCAAGAGAAACACTGAATATTATACTTTTGCTGTCATCAAGAGAAACATATGAATATTATACTTTTGCTGTCATCAAGAGAAACACTATGAATATTATACTTTTGCTGTCATCAAGAGAAACACTGAATATTATACTTTTGCTGTCATCAAGAGAAACACTATGAATATTATACTTTTGCTGTCATCAAGAGAAACACTATGAATATTATACTTTTGCTGTCATCAAGAGAAACACTATGATTATTATACTTTTGCTGGCATCAAGAGAAACACTATGAATATTATACTTTTGCTGTCACCAAGAGAAACACTGAATATGATACTTTTGCTGTCATCAAGAGAAACACTATGAATATTATACTTTTGCTGTCATCAAGAGAAACACTGAATATTATACTTTTGCTGTCATCAAGAGAAACACTATGAATATTATACTTTTGCTGTCATCAAGAGAAACACTGAATATTATACTTTTGCTGTCATCAAGAGAAACACTGAATATTATACTTTTGCTGTCATCAAGAGAAACACTATGAATATTATACTTTTGCTGTCATCAAGAGAAACACTGAATATTATACTTTTGCTGTCATCAAGAGAAACACTATGAATATTATACTTTTGCTGGCATCAAGAGAAACACTATGAATATTATACTTTTGCTGTCATCAAGAGAAACACTATGAATATTATACTTTTGCTGTCATCAAGAGAAACACTGAATATTATACTTTTGCTGTCATCAAGAGAAACACTATGAATATTATACTTTTGCTGGCATCAAGAGAAACACTATGAATATTATACTTTTGCTGTCATCAAGAGAAACACTGAATATTATACTTTTGCTGTCATCAAGAGAAACACTATGAATATTATACTTTTGCTGTCATCAAGAGAAACACTGAATATTATACTTTTGCTGTCATCAAGAGAAACACTATGAATATTATACTTTTGCTGGCATCAAGAGAAACACTGAATATTATACTTTTGCTGGCATCAAGAGAAACACTGAATATTATACTTTTGCTGGCATCAAGAGAAACACTGAATATTATACTTTTGCTGGCATCAAGAGAAACACATGAATATTATACTTTTGCTGTCATCAAGAGAAACACTGAATATTATACTTTTGCTGGCATCAAGAGAAACACTGAATATTATACTTTTGCTGTCATCAAGAGAAACACTGAATATTATACTTTTGCTGTCATCAAGAGAAACACTATGAATATTATACTTTTGCTGTCATCAAGAGAAACACTGAATATTATACTTTTGCTGTCATCAAGAGAAACACTATGAATATTATACTTTTGCTGTCATCAAGAGAAACACTGAATATTATACTTTTGCTGTCATCAAGAGAAACACTGAATATTATACTTTTGCTGTCATCAAGAGAAACACTATGAATATTATACTTTTGCTGTCATCAAGAGAAACACTGAATATTATACTTTTGCTGTCATCAAGAGAAACACTATGAATATTATACTTTTGCTGGCATCAAGAGAAACACTATGAATATTATACTTTTGCTGTCATCAAGAGAAACACTATGAATATTATACTTTTGCTGTCATCAAGAGAAACACTGAATATTATACTTTTGCTGTCATCAAGAGAAACACTATGAATATTATACTTTTGCTGGCATCAAGAGAAACACTATGAATATTATACTTTTGCTGTCATCAAGAGAAACACTGAATATTATACTTTTGCTGTCATCAAGAGAAACACTATGAATATTATACTTTTGCTGTCATCAAGAGAAACACTGAATATTATACTTTTGCTGTCATCAAGAGAAACACTATGAATATTATACTTTTGCTGGCATCAAGAGAAACACTATGAATATTATACTTTTGCTGGCATCAAGAGAAACACTGAATATTATACTTTTGCTGGCATCAAGAGAAACACTGAATATTATACTTTTGCTGGCATCAAGAGAAACACTGAATATTATACTTTTGCTGTCATCAAGAGAAACACTGAATATTATACTTTTGCTGGCATCAAAGAAACACTATGAATATTATACTTTTGCTGGCATCAAGAGAAACACTATGAATATTATACTTTTGCTGTCATCAAGAGAAACACTGAATATTATACTTTTGCTGTCATCAAGAGAAACACTGAATATTATACTTTTGCTGTCATCAAGAGAAACACTGAATATTATACTTTTGCTGGCATCAAGAGAAACACTGAATATTATACTTTTGCTGTCATCAAGAGAAACACTGAATATTATACTTTTGCTGTCATCAAGAGAAAC
The DNA here is from genome assembly GCA_014843695.1 of Archivesica marissinica. Classification (NCBI taxonomy): domain Eukaryota; kingdom Metazoa; phylum Mollusca; class Bivalvia; order Venerida; family Vesicomyidae; genus Archivesica; species Archivesica marissinica. Next base: position 5,232 of record JABXNX010000394.1, on the reverse strand, counting down.
ACTGAATATTATACTTTTGCTGTCATCAAGAGAAACACTATGAATATTATACTTTTGCTGGCATCAAGAGAAACACTATGAATATTATACTTTTGCTGTCATCAAGAGAAACACTATGAATATTATACTTTTGCTGGCATCAAGAGAAACACTATGAATATTATACTTTTGCTGTCATCAAGAGAAACACTGAATATTATACTTTTGCTGTCATCAAGAGAAACACTATGAATATTATACTTTTGCTGTCATCAAGAGAAACACTGAATATTATACTTTTGCTGTCATCAAGAGAAACACTATGAATATTATACTTTTGCTGTCATCAAGAGAAACACTATGAATATTATACTTTTGCTGGCATCAAGAGAAACACTGAATATTATACTTTTGCTGGCATCAAGAGAAACACTGAATATTATACTTTTGCTGGCATCAAGAGAAACACTATGAATATTATACTTTTGCTGGCATCAAGAGAAACACTGAATATTATACTTTTGCTGGCATCAAGAGAAACACTGAATATTATACTTTTGCTGTCATCAAGAGAAACACTATGATTATTATACTTTTGCTGGCATCAAGAGAAACACTATGAATATTATACTTTTGCTGTCATCAAGAGAAACACTGAATATTATACTTTTGCTGTCATCAAGAGAAACACTATGAATATTATACTTTTGCTGGCATCAAGAGAAACACTGAATATTATACTTTTGCTGTCATCAAGAGAAACACTATGAATATTATACTTTTGCTGTCATCAAGAGAAACACTATGAATATTATACTTTTGCTGTCATCAAGAGAAACACTGAATGTTATACTTTTGCTGTCATCAAGAGAAACACTGAATATTATACTTTTGCTGTCATCAAGAGAAACACTGAATATTATACTTTTGCTGGCATCAAGAGAAACACTGAATATTATACTGTTGCTGGCATCAAGAGAAACACTGAATGTTATTCTTTTGCTGTCATCAAGAGAAACACTGAATATTATACTTTTGCTGGCATCAAGAGAAACACTGAATATTATACTTTTGCTGGCATCAAGAGAAACACTGAATATTATACTTTTGCTGGCAGTAAGAGAAACACTGAATATTATACTTTTGCTGGCATCAAGAGAAACACACTGAATAGTATACTTTTGCTGGCATCAAGAGAAACACTGAATAGTATACTGTTTCTGTCATCAAGAGAAACACTATGAATATTATACTTTTGCTGGCATCAAGAGAAACACTAAGATTATTATACTTTTGCTGGCATCAAGAGAAACACTGAATATTATACTTTTGCTGTCATCAAGAGAAACACTGAATATTATACTTTTGTTGGCATCAAGAGAAACACTGAATATTATACTTTTGCTGTCATCAAGAGAAACACTGAATATTATACTTGTGCTGGTATCAAGAGAAACACTATGAATATTATACTTTTGCTGGCATCAAGAGAAACACTGAATATTATACTTTTGCTGTCATCAAGAGAAACACTGAATATTATACTTTTGCTGTCATCAAGAGAAACACTATGAATATTATACTTTTGCTGTCATCAAGAGAAACACTGAATATTATACTTTTGCTGTCATCAAGAGAAACACTATGAATATTATACTTTTGCTGTCATCAAGAGAAACACTGAATATTATACTTTTGCTGTCATCAAGAGAAACACTGAATATTATACTTTTGCTGGCATCAAGAGAAACACTGAATATTATACTTTTGCTGGCATCAAGAGAAACACTGAATATTATACTTTTGCTGGCATCAAGAGAAACACTATGAATATTATACTTTTGCTGTCATCAAGAGAAACACTGAATATTATACTTTTGCTGTCATCAAGAGAAACACTATGAATATTATACTTTTGCTGGCATCAAGAGAAACACTATGAATATTATACTTTTGCTGTCATCAAGAGAAACACTATGAATATTATACTTTTGCTGGCATCAAGAGAAACACTATGAATATTATACTTTTGCTGGCATCAAGAGAAACACTATGAATATTATACTTTTGCTGGCATCAAGAGAAACACTGAATATTATACTTTTGCTGTCATCAAGAGAAACACTATGAATATTATACCCAGGGCGACATGGGTGAAGTTGTCGCCCTTTGGACCTGACCTCACCCCCGGGGGACAACACGTCTTCCTAAAAATGTTTTTGAATTTTCTGACAAAATATTGTCCGGTAAGATACACTGGCCATTGTAAAGTGCTAATTCTATTCAAATATTGTATTTAATGGTCATATTGTGTATTTTAATATTTTAACCCAATTATGCTGAAATTTATTAAATAATACCATTAGATGACGCAATTTCGCCCCACCCCCACCCCACCCCCACGCTTTCTCACTTCTCCCACGCTTTCTCACTTCTCCCACGCTTTCTCACTTCTCCCACGCTTTCTCACTTCTCCCACAAATTTGGGTCTAGCTTGAACCCTGTATACCGAGATGTATGCCTGTAAACTTAGTAAAGGGAGGTAATTTACAAGTTTATAATAATTTTTCAAAATTTGTAAATATAGATTTATATATATAAATAGTGTTTTATCTACTGGCTCCTTGGTTTAAAAGTGTATATATAAGAATGACAACATTTTTAATGGAGGTGACCACAAACACAGGTTTTACTGTATTTCCCGGGAAGTATGTGAGATCGTACGGTGGTCGCCAGATCGGGCAGGTGGGTTTTCTCCGGGTACTCCAGGTACTCCGGTTTCCTCCTACACGAATGACCACATATACGCTTTCATCCGCGCCAATGAGAGTGATTAATATAAGTTGTTAAAGCTTGTTTCGCAATCATTGTAAAATAGATAAAGTTTAGACTAGAGTATATAAAAGACATAACTGATGGACATGTAAAGTTATCAGGAATGTTCTGTACTGTTGTTGCTGATGACTTCATTTGTGGGCGGCTAGAGGAGTGCTTGTCACCTATGTCACTAAAGCGATAGTTTAACCCTTTCCGTCTCATCAGAATCTGCACTTTTTGCCAGTAATGAATATTACTATTTTTAGATAAAATTACCCATTTTGATAAATGAACTGGTCCAAAGGTTATTTTCTTATTAATTTATTGGTCTAAAAATATCATGCACCAGTCCATGTCAGTTACTTGGGGTTGAATGGGTTAATATACTATTATATCTCCATACATACGACAGCTGTATAGCTATCATGCAGTGGATAAGTAGTCGCCATATCTATCCCACCTCCATATATATTACTGGAACTACATGGGAATCTGGCCTTTATTATGAACATTGGTTTGGCTACTACATTGTCAATGTATGTCATATTGGTAATGGCGTCAAAAGGTGCTTCTATGAGATATGGTCACTACTTATCCACTGCATGATAGCTAAATGGCTGTCATTTGTATGGAGATATAATAGTATATTAACCTAAATCTCTATGTAGTCCCAGTAATCTATGCAGATGGGATATATATGGCGACTACTTATCCACTGCATGATAGCTAAATGGCTGTTGTTTGTATGGAGATATAATAGTATATAAACCCAGGGTTCATTCTAGGTCAGAATTTTTGGGAGAAATGAGAAAGCGCGTGATCACTTCCTTAAATGGTTTTCTTTAATATACTTCTGCAAAATAGGGTTAAAATGCACAGTACAACCATTAAGTACAACATTTGAATAGAAAGAGTGCTTTATAATGGGCCAGTGTATCTTACTAGACACAATTTTGTTTGAAAATCGTAAAAACCAATATTTTAGGGAGAAGTGGGGCCCGCAGAGGGCGAAGTCAGGGTCCATAGGGCGACAATTTGGCCCACATCGCCTCCTAAAATGATCCCTGATTAACCTAATTCACTATGAAGGAAAGGGTTAAATAATTAGAACTTTTGCATGCCTATAACAATATAACAATATTACACACTTGTACATAGAACTTCAGACGGATCTGTAGTTCAGTGGTAACACGCTGGACTGGTAATCCTGGGATCGCGGGTTCGATCCCCCGTCTGACCCTAATAAAATTAACAGTCTTTCAGATGGGACGTTAAACCGAGGTCTCGTGTCGGTGCTGTACACCGTGCACGTAAAAGAACCAGAGGAGACTCTGTAATGGGTCTCTTTCTGTATCATTGCACTATCCTCCAAAATCTAAAATGACAAATCTCTTCAGGAGGCGTCGCTCATATGGGCAACCGGTAGCGACGATAAATAAACGTAAAACACACGCACATAGAACTTCTCTCTCACTACAAGCATTTTTCATTTATTATACCAAGAACTTCTTCTCCCAACGTACTACAGAAATATTTCATTTATTTATTATAGTAACCAAGAATTTCTCTGATTGTACAGGCATGCTTCACTATATATCTCCCTGTCTACAGAAATATTTCATATGATGTTAAGAATTTCTTATTGACAATGCAAGCTAATTATTTACCCTCCCATCTCCACACACATTAGGAATGATTTATTGTTTTTTGGCTGTATCTTATCTGTCTGTCTGTCTGCCTGTCTGTCTGTCTGTCTGTCTGTCTGTCTGTCTGTCTGTCTGTCTGTCTGTCTGTCTGTCTGTCTGTCTGTCTGTCTGTCTGTCTGTCTGTCTGTCTGTCTGTCTGTCTGTCTGTCTGTCTGTCACCCAAAGCCTGACCATAGATGAGAAAATAATCCGGAAAACTGGCTGCTTAATACAGGTTGGCTGCTTAATACAGGTTGGCTGTTTAATAGAGGTTGGCTGCTTAATACAGGTTGGCTGCTTAACACAGGTTGACTGCTAATAGATGACAACTAACACAGGTTTGACTGTATAGGTGACCACTAACACAAGTTTGACTGTATAAGATGACCACTAACACAAGTTTGACTGTATAGGTGACACCAACAAAACACAGGTTTGACTGTATAGGTGACCACTAACACAGGTTTGACTGTATAGGTGACCACTAACACAGGTTTGACTGTATAGATGACCCCAATAAAACACAGGTTTGACTGTATATGTGATCACTAACACAGGTTTGACTGTAGAGATGACCAATAAAACACAGGTTTGACTGTATATGACCAATAACACAGGTTTGACTGTATAGGTGACCACTAACACATGTTTGACTGTATAGATGACCCCAATAAAACACAGGTTTGACTGTATCTGTGTCCACTAACACATGTTTGACTGTATAGGTGACCACTAACACAGGTTTGACTGT
>JABXNX010000393.1:0-17648 GCA_014843695.1 Archivesica marissinica | reverse complement strand
GATGACAAATAAATATTTTACGAAGAAAACAAAATTACCCTACTATATAATATTATATATAATATCTGATCAACTTTGCCAATCAAAATGGCAGCCACAGTAGGAATGATGACGTCACACGGGAACTATATATACTAGTTGGTAATTAAGATGACCCCATACAGACGGATATGTAGTCCAGTGGTAACACGCTGGACTGGTAATCCAGGGATCGCAGGTTCGATCCCCCGTCTGACCCTAATAAAATTAACAGTCTTTCAGATGGGACGTTAAACCGAGGTCTCGTGTCGGTGCTTTACACCGTGTACGTAAAAGAACCAGAGGAGATTCTGGAATGTGTCTCTATCTGTATCATGCACTATCCTCCAAAATCTAAAATAACTAATCTCTTAAGGAGGCGTCGCTCATATGGGTAACCGGTAGCGACGATAAATAAACGTAAAAACACACACAGATGACCCCGGTGAGACTATAGCTCCTCCCACTAATCACGTGATCAGAATTGTCTGGACACAGATCAGCACGACAAGTTGTATAGGAACATGGCGGTTGATTGATAACGCTTATGGTAGCTGAAGGTATGTCGCTTTATCGATCGCTGGTTGGCCTATCGGATTATCGCTGGCTGGGTTGATTGACAGCCCGCGTCATGTTAATTTGACAACAACCCCCACTAAAAGGAAAAACTAATCTATCATATATTTAATGTTTACGTTACTTAATAACAAATATTGAATATTGAATCATGGTAATCGACTATTATTTTGTCACTGTTCAGCATTCACTAAATCCATCAAAGTGTCTCTAACTACCTCTCTGCAGCAGACATTCCTAGTCATAGAAAGTCCTCGTCTCAGAGGGGCAATGTCTTGCCTGCATAGGGTTTAGACAATATTGTGGGTGGCAAATAACGGCAAAAATAGGCTAAACATCATATCTAAATAATAATAATACTTAGCTTGATATACAAGCTTGATCACCCTCGAGACTTCATTTCTGATGGAAAATATAGCCAGGAGGAAGAGAGAAGAGGAAGTGTATTTCCTATGGAATTACTAACGTCAAAGTTCTGGCTCTAACTCATATACATTGAAACCATCCTCACATAATACAAAACCCCTGATAGGATTCGAAGTTCCCACGGTGATGAGTCAGTGGTTTGAAGGCAACGGTCGTTATAATCAAGGAATGGTTTTCCGGAAGGTTAAAGCGACATTACATCAGTGAAAACGCAAATTTCTACAAAATGTATTTTCCTATTATATGGTATAATTTTTTCCCAAATAATTTCCGTGAAAACTGAGTATTTCAACTAATAAACACACGTCGTATACGCGGTTTGGTGACATAACAAAATAATGTAAACAGGGTCGACATACATGTGTAATATAACCTGTGTATCCCGAATAACGAGATTTATGGTACAGATTTACAGTTATATCTCACATTTGTGTCTATGTATATTTATTTGTAGGCTAATATTAGTTAAATTTATTATCTCCAAGCGACAGTATCACGCGTTTAGTATTGACTACAATGACAAAGAAATGTCAATTCAGGAGCGTGGAAGACCCGTATATGAAATCCTACATTCACTTTTGAAAGTGACCACAAACACACTGTTTATCAATTCAATATGTGTGTTCGAATGTATTCGGAAAATGTTGTAGTAGCAATGCCTGTATACGTGAACAATGCATTGTTTGGCTTTTTGCGATGTAATGTTGCTTTAATTTTAATGCCATTTTAAAACAAATTGTACAGTTTACACTTCATGCTCTCAGATTTCACATACTCTTTAAGGTTTGTATATCTTGTATGATTTGTATTAAGGAAATAATCGCAGGTTAATCGTTTTCATCGGGGTATGAACTATAGTGCGCGTAGTTATAGTGTGCGGATGTCGCGAAGGCATCCACACTAACATTAAACACGTCCAATGGTTAATAGCTTCCATCGGGGTATGAATTATATTGCGCATGGTTATAGCGTGCGGATGTCGCGAAGGCATCCACACTAACACTAAACACGTCCAATGGTTAATAGTTTCCATCGTAATATGAACTACATGTATATTGCACGTGGTTAAGGTGTGCGTCGGCCGAATGCATCCACGCTAACCTTAACACGGCCAATGTAGTTCATGCCCCAATGGAAACTATTAACGTGCGAATCATTACTTACATTTACATACATTATTATTTTAAATGACACAAAGAAAAGATAGCACACTGTGTGGGTGTTTGTACACATGATCAGAACGTGGCCTAATGACAATACTGGTACACCTATCATCAACATACCGTGGACAATACTGGTACACATTATCATAACTATCCAGTGACAATACGGTACACATGCTCATACATATACATAGGACAATACTGCTACACATATCAATAACATACCAGTGGACAATACTGGTACACATGATCATAACTATACGTGGACAATACTGGTACACATGATCATAACTATGCCTAGTGGACAATACTGGTACACACGATCATAACTATATAGTGGACAATACTGGTACACATGATCATAACTATGCCTAGTGGACAATACTGGTACACATGATCATAACTATGCCTAGTGGACAATACTGGTACACATGATCATAACTATGCCGTGGACAATACTGGTACACATGATCATAACTATGCCGTGGACAATACTGGTACACATGATCATAACTATACCTAGTGGACAATACTGGTACACATGATCATAACTATGCCTAGTGGACAATACTGGTACACATGATCATAACTATGCCGTGGACAATACTGGTACACATGAACATAACTATGCCTAGTGGACAATACTGGTACACATGATCATAACTATACCTAGTGGACAATACTGGTACACATGATCATAACTATGCCTAGTGGACAATACTGGTACACATGATCATAACTATGCCTAGTGGACAATACTGGTACACATGATCATAACTATGCCTAGTGGACAATACTGGTACACATGATCATAACTATGCCTAGTGGACAATACTGGTACACATGATCATAACTATGCCTAGTGGACAATACTGGTACACATGATCATAACTATGCCTAGTGGACAATACTGGTACACATGATCATAACTATGCCTAGTGGACAATACTGGTACACATGATCATAACTATGCCTAGTGGACAATACTGGTACACATGATCATAACTATGCCTAGTGGACAATACTGGTACACATGATCATAACTATGCCTAGTGGACAATACTGGTACACATGATCATAACTATGCCTAGTGGACAATACTGGTACACATGATCATAACTATGCCTAGTGGACAATACTAGTACACATGAGCATAGCTATGTCTAGTGGATAATACTGGTACACATGATCATAACTATGCCTAGTGGATAATACTGGTACACATGATCATAACTATACCTAGTGGACAATACTGGTACACATGATCATAACTATACCTAGTGGACAATACTGGTACACATGATCATAACTATACCTAGTGGACAATACTGGTACACATGATCATAACTATGCCTAGTGGACAATACTGGTACACATGATCATAACTATGCCTAGTGGACAATACTGGTACACATGATCATAACTATGCCTAGTGGACAATACTGGTACACATGATCATAACTATGCCTAGTGGACAATACTGGTACACATGATCATAACTATGCCTAGTGGACAATACTGGTACACATGATCATAACTATACCTAGTGGACAATACTGGTACACATGATCATAACTATGCCTAGTGGACAATACTGGTACACATGATCATAACTATGCCTAGTGGACAATACTGGTACACATGATCATAACTATGCCTAGTGGACAATACTGGTACACATGATCATAACTATGCCTAGTGGACAATACTGGTACACATGATCATAACTATGCCTAGTGGACAATACTGGTACACATGATCATAACTATACATAGTGGACAATACTGGTACACATGATCATAACTATACATAGTGGACAATACTGGTACACACGATCATAACTATACCTAGTGGACAATACTGGTACACATGATCATAACTATGCCTAATGGACAATACTGGTACACATGATCATAACTATGCCTAGTGGACAATACTGGTACACATGATCATAACTATGCCTAGTGGACAATACTGGTACACATGATCATAACTATACATAGTGGACAATACTGGTACACACGATCATAACTATACATAGTGGACAATACTGGTACACATGATCATAACTATACATAGTGGACAATACTGGTACACACGATCATAACTATACCTAGTGGACAATACTGGTACACATGATCATAGCTATGCCTAATGGACAATACTGGTACACATGATCATAACTATGCCTAGTGGACAATACTGGTACACATGATCATAACTATACATAGTGGATAATACTGGTACACACGATCATTACTATACATAGTGGACAATACTGGTACACATGATCATAACTATACATAGTGGACAATACTGGTACACACGATCATAACTATGCCTAGTGGACAATACTGGTACACATGATCATAGCTATGCCTAGTGGACAATACTGGTACACATGAACATAACTATGCCGTGGACAATACTGGTACACATGAACATAACTATGCCGTGGACAATACTGGTACACATGATCATAACTATACATAGTGGACAATACTGGTACACATGATCATAGCTATGCCTAGTGGACACTACTGGTACACATGCTCATAACTATGCCTAGTGGACAATAATGGTACACATGATCATAGCTATGCCTAGTGGACAATACTGGTACACATGATCATAGCTATGCCTAGTGGACAATACTGGTACACATGATCATAACTATGCCTAGTGGACAATACTGGTACACATGATCATAGCTATGCCTAGTGGACAATACTGGTACACATGATCATAGCTATGCCGTGGACAATACTGGTACACATGATCATAACTATGCCTAGTGGACAATACTGGTACACATGATCATAAGTTATTCATAACTATGCCTAGTGGACAATATTGGTACACATGATCATAACTATACCTAGTGGACAATACTGGTACACATGATCATAAATATGCCTAGTGGATAATACTGGTACACATGATCATAACTATACCGTGGACAATACTGGTACACATGATCATAACTATACATAGTGGACAATACTGGTACACATGATATATAAATACTGTACACATGCATACTATACAGTGGACAATACTGGTACACATGATCATATATGTAGTGGACAATACTGGTACACATGATCATAACTATACATAGTGGACAATACTGGTACACATGATCATAACTATACCGTGGACAATACTGGTACACATGATCATAACTATACCTAGTGGACAATACTGGTACACATGATCATAACTATACCGTGGACAATACTGGTACACATGATCATAACTATACCGTGGACAATACTGGTACACATGATCATAACTATGCCTAGTGGACAATACTGGTACACATGATCATAACTATACATAGTGGACAATACTGGTACACATGATCATAACTATACATAGTGGACAATACTGGTACACATGATCATAACTATACCTAGTGGACAATACTGGTACACATGATCATAACTATACCTAGTGGACAATACTGGTACACATGATCATAACTATACCGTGGACAATACTGGTACACATGATCATAACTATGCCTAGTGGACAATACTGGTACACATGATCATAACTATACATAGTGGACAATACTGGTACACATGATCATAACTATACCAGTGGACAATACTGGTACACATGATCATAACTATACTAGTGGACAATACTGGTACACATGATCATAACTATGCCTAGTGGACAATACTGGTACACATGATCATAACTATGCCTAGTGGACAATACTGGTACACATGATCATAACTATGCCTAGTGGACAATACTGGTACACATGATCATAACTATACATAGTGGACAATACTGGTACACATGATCATAACTATACCTAGTGGACAATACTGGTACACATGATCATAACTATGCCTAGTGGACAATACTGGTACACATGATCATAACTATGCCTAGTGGACAATACTGGTACACATGATCATAAGTTATTCATAACTATGCCTAGTGGACAATATTGGTACACATGATCATAACTATACCTAGTGGACAATACTGGTACACATGATCATAAATATGCCTAGTGGATAATACTGGTACACATGATCATAACTATACCATGGACAATACTGGTACACATGATCATAACTATGCCTAGTGGTCAATACTGGTACACACGATCATAACTATACATAGTGGACAATACTGGTACACATGATCATAATTATACATAGTGGACAATACTGGTACACATGATCATAACTATGCCTGTTGGTCAATACTGGTACACACGATCATAACTATACATAGTGGACAACACTGGTACACATGATCATAATTATACATAGTGGACAATACTGGTACACATGATCATAACTATGCCGTGGACAATACTGGTACACATGATCATAACTATGCCGTGGACAATACTGGTACACATGATCATAACTATGCCGTGGACAATACTGGTACACATGATCATAACTATGCCGTGGACAATACTGGTACACATGATCATAACTATGCCTAGTGGACAATACTGGTACACATGATCATAACTATACAGGGTGGTAATACTGGTACACATGATCATAACTATGCCTAGTGGACAATACTGGTACACATGATCATAGCTATGCCTAGTGGACAATACTGGTACACACGATCATAACTATACATAGTGGACAATACTGGTACACATGATCATAACTATGCCTAGTGGACAATACTGGTACACATGATCATAACTATGCCTAGTAGACAATACTGGTACACATGATCATAACTATGCCTAGTGGACAATACTGGTACATATGATCATAACTATGCCTAGTGGATAATACTGGTACACATGAACATAACTATGCCTAGTGGTCAATACTGGTACACATGATCATAACTATGCCTAGTGGACAATACTGGTACACATGATCATACCTATACAGGGTGGTCAATACTGGTACACATGATCATAACTATGCCGTGGACAATACTGGTACACATGATCATAACTATGCCGTGGACAATACTGGTACACATGATCATAACTATACAGGGTGGTCAATACTGGTACACATGAACATAACTATGCCGTGGACAATACTGGTACACATGATCATAACTATGCCTAGTGGACAATACTGGTACACATGATCATAACTATGCCTAGTGGACAATACTGGTACACATGATCATAACTATGCCTAGTGGACACTACTGGTACACATGATCATAGCTATGCCTAGTGGACAATACTGGTACAAATGAACATAACTATGCCTAGTGGACAATACTGGTACACATGATCATTGCTATGCCTAGTGGACAATACTGGTACACATGATCATAGCTATTCCTAGTGGACAATACTGGTACACATGATCATAACTATACATAGTGGACAATACTGGTACACATGATCATAACTATACATAGTGGACAATACTGGTACACACGATCATAACTATGCCTAGTGGACAATACTGGTACACATGATCATAACTATGCCTAGTGGACAATACTGGTACACATGATCATAACTATACCTAGTGGACAATACTGGTACACATGATCATAGCTATACCTAGTGGATAATACTGGTACACATGATCATAACTATGCCTAGTGGAAATACTGGTACACATGAACATAACTATGCCTAGTGGAAATACTGGTACACATGATCATAACTATGCCTAGTGGACAATACTGGTACACATGATCATAACTATACCTAGTGGACAATACTGGTACACATGATCATAACTATGCCTAGTGGACAATACTGGTACACATGATCATAACTATGCCTAGTGGACAATACTTGTACACATGAACATAACTATACCTAGTGGATAATACTGGTACACATGATCATAACTATACCTAGTGGACAATACTGGTACACATGAGCATAGCTATATCTAGTGGATAATACCGGTACACATGATCATATCTATGCCTAGTGGAAATACTGGTACACATGAACATAACTATGCCTAGTGGACAATACTGGTACACATGATCATAACTATGCCTAGTGGACAATACTGGTACACATGATCATAACTATGCCTAGTGGACAATACTGGTACACATGATCATAACTATGCCGTGGACAATACTGTACACATGACATAACTATACTAGTGGACAATACTGGTACACATGATCATAACTATGCCTAGTGGACAATACTGGTACACATGATCATAACTATGCCTAGTGGACAATACTGGTACACATGTCTTAACTTATTCATAACTATGCCTAGTGGACAATACTTGTACACATGAACATAACTATACCTAGTGGATAATACTGGTACACATGATCATAACTATGCCTATGGACAATACTGGTACACATGATCATAACTATGCCTAGTGGACAATACTGGTACACATGATAAGTTATTCATAACTATGCCTAGTGGACAATACTTGTACACATGAACATAACTATACCTAGTGGATAATACTGGTACACATGATCATAACTATACCTAGTGGACAATACTGGTACACATGAGCATAGCTATATCTAGTGGATAATACCGGTACACATGATCATATCTATGCCTAGTGGAAATACTGGTACACATGATCATAACTATACCTAGTGGATAATACTGGTACACATGATCATAACTATGCCTAGTGGACAATACTGGTACACATGATCATAACTATGCCGTGGACAATACTGGTACACATGATCATAACTATGCCTAGTGGACAATACTGGTACACATGATCATAACTATGCCTAGTGGACAATACTGGTACACATGATCATAACTATGCCTAGTGGACAATACTGGTACACATGATCATAACTATGCCGTGGACAATACTGGTACACATGATCATAACTATGCCTAATGGACAATACTGGTACACATGATCATAACTATACATAGTGGACAATACTGGTACACACGATCATTACTATACATAGTGGACAATACTGGTACACATGATCATAACTATACATAGTGGACAATACTGGTACACACGATCATAACTATGCCTAGTGGACAATACTGGTACACATGATCATAGCTATGCCTAGTGGACAATACTGGTACACATGAACATAACTATGCCATGGACAATACTGGTACACATGATCATAACTATACATAGTGGACAATACTGGTACACATGATCATAATTATACATAGTGGATAATACTGGTACACATGATCATAACTATACCGTGGACAATACTGGTACACATGATCATAACTATACCGTGGACAATACTGGTACACATGATCATAACTATGCCTAGTGGTCAATACTGGTACACACGATCATAACTATACATAGTGGGCAATACTGGTACACATGATCATAATTATACATAGTGGACAATACTGGTACACATGATCATAACTATACCATGGACAATACTGGTACTCATGATCATAACTATCCAGTGGCAATACTGGTACACATGATCATAACTATGCCTAGTGGTCAATACTGGTACACACGATCATAACTATACATAGTGGACAATACTGGTACACATGATCATAATTATACATAGTGGACAATACTGGTACACATGATCATAACTATACATAGTGGACAATACTGGTACACATGATCATAATTATACATAGTGGACAATACTGGTACACATGATCATAACTATACCGTGGACAATACTGGTACACATGATCATAACTATGCCGTGGACAATACTGGTACACATGATCATAGCTATGCCTAGTGGACACTACTGGTACTCATGCTCATAACTATGCCTAGTGGACAATACTGGTACACATGATCATAGCTATGCCTAGTGGACAATACTGGTACACATGATCATAGCTATGCCTAGTGGACACTACTGGTACACATGATCATAACTATGCCTAGTGGACAATACTGGTACACATGATCATAAGTTATTCATAACTATGCCTAGTGGACAATATTGGTACACATGATCATAACTATACCTAGTGGACAATACTGGTACACATGATCATAAATATGCCTAGTGGATAATACTGGTACACATGATCATAACTATACCATGGACAATACTGGTACACATGATCATAACTATGCCTAGTGGTCAATACTGGTACACACGATCATAACTATACATAGTGGACAATACTGGTACACATGATCATAATTATACATAGTGGACAATACTGGTACACATGATCATAACTATGCCTGTTGGTCAATACTGGTACACACGATCATAACTATACATAGTGGACAACACTGGTACACATGATCATAATTATACATAGTGGACAATACTGGTACACATGATCATAATATGCCGTGGACAATACTGGTACACATGATCATAACTATGCCGTGGACAATACTGGTACACATGATCATAACTATGCCGTGGACAATACTGGTACACATGATCATAACTATGCCGTGGACAATACTGGTACACATGATCATAACTATGCCGTGGACAATACTGGTACACATGATCATAACTATGCCTAGTGGACAATACTGGTACACATGATCATAACTATACAGGGTGGTCAATACTGGTACACATGATCATAACTATGCCTAGTGGACAATACTGGTACACATGATCATAGCTATGCCTAGTGGACAATACTGGTACACACGATCATAACTATACATAGTGGACAATACTGGTACACATGATCATAACTATGCCTAGTGGACAATACTGGTACACATGATCATAACTATGCCTAGTAGACAATACTGGTACACATGATCATAACTATGCCTAGTGGACAATACTGGTACATATGATCATAACTATGCCTAGTGGATAATACTGGTACACATGAACATAACTATGCCTAGTGGTCAATACTGGTACACATGATCATAACTATGCCTAGTGGACAATACTGGTACACATGATCATACCTATACAGGGTGGTCAATACTGGTACACATGATCATAACTATGCCGTGGACAATACTGGTACACATGATCATAACTATGCCGTGGACAATACTGGTACACATGATCATAACTATACAGGGTGGTCAATACTGGTACACATGAACATAACTATGCCGTGGACAATACTGGTACACATGATCATAACTATGCCTAGTGGACAATACTGGTACACATGATCATAACTATGCCTAGTGGACAATACTGGTACACATGATCATAACTATGCCTAGTGGACACTACTGGTACACATGATCATAGCTATGCCTAGTGGACAATACTGGTACAAATGAACATAACTATGCCTAGTGGACAATACTGGTACACATGATCATTGCTATGCCTAGTGGACAATACTGGTACACATGATCATAGCTATTCCTAGTGGACAATACTGGTACACATGATCATAACTATACATAGTGGACAATACTGGTACACATGATCATAACTATACATAGTGGACAATACTGGTACACACGATCATAACTATGCCTAGTGGACAATACTGGTACACATGATCATAACTATACCTAGTGGACAATACTGGTACACATGAGCATAGCTATATCTAGTGGATAATACCGGTACACATGATCATATCTATGCCTAGTGGAAATACTGGTACACATGAACATAACTATGCCTAGTGGACAATACTGGTACACATGATCATAACTATACCTAGTGGATAATACTGGTACACATGATCATAACTATGCCTAGTGGACAATACTGGTACACATGATCATAACTATGCCGTGGACAATACTGGTACACATGATCATAACTATGCCTAGTGGACAATACTTGTACACATGAACATAACTATACCTAGTGGATAATACTGGTACACATGATCATAACTATACCTAGTGGACAATACTGGTACACATGAGCATAGCTATATCTAGTGGATAATACCGGTACACATGATCATATCTATGCCTAGTGGAAATACTGGTACACATGAACATAACTATGCCTAGTGGATAATACTGGTACACATGAACATAACTATACCTAGTGGACAATACTGGTACACATGATCATAACTATGCCTAGTGGATAATACTGGTACACATGATCATAACTATGCCTAGTGGACAATACTGGTACACATGATCATAACTATGCCGTGGACAATACTGGTACACATGATCATAACTATGCCTAGTGGACAATACTTGTACACATGAACATAACTATACCTAGTGGATAATACTGGTACACATGATCATAACTATGCCTAGTGGACAATACTGGTACACATGATCATAACTATGCCTAGTGGACAATACTGGTACACATGATCATATTATTCATAACTATGCCTAGTGGACAATACTTGTACACATGAACATAACTATACCTAGTGGATAATACTTGTACACATGAACATAACTATACCTAGTGGACAATACTGGTACACATGATCATAACTATACCTAGTGGACAATACTGGTACACATGATCATAACTATACCTAGTGGACAATACTGGTACACATGATCATAACTATGCCTAGTGGAAATACTGGTACACATGATCATAACTATGCCTAGTGGACAATACTGGTACACATGATCATAACTATGCCTAGTGGACAATACTGGTACACATGATCATAACTATGCCGTGGACAATACTGGTACACATGATCATAACTATGCCTAGTGGACAATACTGGTACACATGATCATAACTATGCCTAGTGGACAATACTGGTACACATGATCATAACTATGCCTAGTGGACAATACTGGTACACATGATCATAACTATGCCTAGTGGACAATACTGGTACACATGATCATAACTATGCCTAGTGGACAATACTGGTACACATGATCATAACTATGCCTAGTGGACAATACTGGTACACATGATCATAACTATGCCGTGGACAATACTGGTACACATGATCATAACTATGCCTAGTGGACAATACTGGTACACATGATCATAACTATGCCTAGTGGACAATACTGGTACACATGATCATAACTATGCCGTGGACAATACTGGTACACATGATCATAACTATGCCTAGTGGACAATACTGGTACACATGATCATAACTATGCCTAGTGGACAATACTGGTACACATGATCATAACTATGCCTAGTGGACAATACTGGTACACATGATCATAACTATGCCTAGTGGACAATACTGGTACACATGATCATAACTATGCCTAGTGGACAATACTGGTACACATGATCATAACTATGCCTAGTGGACAATACTGGTACACATGATCATAACTATCCTAGTGGACAATACTGGTACACATGATCATAACTATGCGTGGACAATACTGGTACACATGATCATAACTATACCTAGTGGACAATACTGGTACACATGATCATAACTATGCCTAGTGGACAATACTGGTACACATGATCATAACTATACCTAGTGGACAATACTGGTACACATGATCATAACTATGCCTAGTGGACAATACTGGTACACATGATCATAACTATACCTAGTGGACAATACTGGTACACATGATCATAACTATACCTAGTGGACAATACTGGTACACATGATCATAACTATACCTAGTGGACAATACTGGTACACATGATCATAACTATACCTAGTGGACAATACTGGTACACATGATCATAACTATACCTAGTGGACAATACTGGTACACATGATCATAACTATGCCTAGTGGACAATACTGGTACACATGATCATAACTATACCTAGTGGACAATACTGGTACACATGATCATAACTATACCTAGTGGACAATACTGGTACACATGATCATAACTATGCCTAGTGGACAATACTGGTACACATGATCATAACTATGCCTAGTGGACAATACTGGTACACATGATCATAACTATACCTAGTGGTCAATACTGGTACACATGATCATAACTATGCCTAGTGGACAATACTGGTACACATGATCATAACTATGCATAGTGATCAATACTGGTACACATGATCATAACTATACATAGTGAACAATACTGGTACACATGATCATAACTATACCTAGTGATCAATACTGGTACACATGATCATAACTATGCCTAGTGGACAATACTGGTACACATGATCATAACTATACCTAGTGGACAATACTGGTACACATGATCATAACTATACCTAGTGGACAATACTGGTACACATGATCATAACTATACCTAGTGGACAATACTGGTACACATGATCATAACTATACCTAGTGATCAATACTGGTACACATGATCATAACTATGCCTAGTGGACAATACTGGTACACATGATCATAACTATACATAGTGGACAATACTGGTACACATGATCATAACTATACCTAGTGGACAATACTGGTACACATGATCATAACTATGCCTAGTGGACAATACTGGTACACATGATCATAACTATACCTAGTGGACAATACTGGTACACATGATCATAACTATACCTAGTGGACAATACTGGTACACATGATCATAACTATACCTAGTGGACAATACTGGTACACATGATCATAACTATGCCTAGTGGACAATACTGGTACACATGATCATAACTATCCTAGTGGACAATACTGGTACACATGATCATAACTATGCCTAGTGGACAATACTGGTACACATGATCATAACTATGCCTAGTGGACAATACTGGTACACATGTCATAACTATGCCGTGGACAATACTGGTACACATGATCATAACTATACTAGTGGACAATACTGGTACACATGATCATAACTATGCCTAGTGGACAATACTGGTACACATGATCATAACTATGCCTAGTGGACAATACTGGTACACATGATCATAACTATACCTAGTGGACAATACTGGTACACATGATCATAACTATGCCTAGTGGACAATACTGGTACACATGATCATAACTATGCCTAGTGGACAATACTGGTACACATGATCATAACTATGCCTAGTGGACAATACTGGTACACATGATCATAACTATGCCTAGTGGACAATACTGGTACACATGATCATAACTATGCCTAGTGGACAATACTGGTACACATGATCATAACTATGCCTAGTGGACAATACTGGTACACATGATCATAACTATGCCTAGTGGACAATACTGGTACACATGATCATAACTATGCCTAGTGGACAATACTGGTACACATGATCATAACTATGCCTAGTGGACAATACTGGTACACATGATCATAACTATGCCTAGTGGACAATACTGGTACACATGATCATAACTATGCCTAGTGGACAATACTGGTACACATGATCATAACTATGCCTAGTGGACAATACTGGTACACATGATCATAACTATGCCTAGTGGACAATACTGGTACACATGATCATAACTATACCTAGTGGACAATACTGGTACACATGATCATAACTATGCCTAGTGGACAATACTGGTACACATGATCATAACTATGCCTAGTGGACAATACTGGTACACATGATCATAACTATGCCTAGTGGACAATACTGGTACACATGATCATAACTATACCTAGTGGACAATACTGGTACACATGATCATAACTATGCCGTGGACAATACTGGTACACATGATCATAACTATGCCGTGGACAATACTGGTACACATGATATAACTATGCCTAGTGGACAATACTGGTACACATGATCATAACTATAATAGTGGACAATACTGGTACACATGATCATAACTATACCTAGTGGACAATACTGGTACACATGATCATAACTATGCCATGGACAATACTGGTACACATGATCATAACTATGCCTAGTGGACAATACTGGTACACATGATCATAACTATGCCTAGTGGACAATACTGGTACACATGATCATAACTATGCCTAGTGGACAATACTGGTACACATGATCATAACTATGCCTAGTGGACAATACTGGTACACATGATCATAACTATCCTAGTGGACAATACTGGTACACATGATCATAACTATACGTGGACAATACTGGTACACATGATCATAACTATGCCTAGTGGACAATACTGGTACACATGACAATCATAACTATGCCTAGTGGACAATACTGGTACACATGATCATAACTATACCTAGTGGACAATACTGGTACACATGATCATAGCTATGCCTAGTGGACAATACTGGTACACATGATCATAACTATGCCGTGGACAATACTGGTACACATGATCATAACTATGCCTAGTGGACAATACTGGTACACATGATCATAAGTTATTCATAACTATGCCTAGTGGACAATACTGGTACACATGATCATAACTATACCTAGTGGACAATACTGGTACACATGATCATAGCTATGCCTAGTGGACAATACTGGTACACATGATCATAGCTATGCCGTGGACAATACTGGTACACATGATCATAACTATGCCTAGTGGACAATACTGGTACACATGATCATAAGTTATTCATAACTATGCCTAGTGGACAATATTGGTACACATGATCATAACTATACCTAGTGGACAATACTGGTACACATGATCATAAATATGCCTAGTGGATAATACTGGTACACATGATCATAACTATACCATGGACAATACTGGTACACATGATCATAATATACCTAGTGGACAATACTGGTACACATGATCATAACTATACCTAGTGGACAATACTGGTACACATGATCATAACTATGCCTAGTGGACAATACTGGTACACATGATCATAACTATGCCGTGGACAATACTGGTACACATGATCATAACTATGCCTAGTGGACAATACTGGTACACATGATCATAACTATGCTAGTGGACAATACTGGTACACATGATCATAACTATACAAGTGGACAATACTGGTACACATGATCATACTAACAATAGCCTAGTGGACAATACTGGTACACATGATCATAACTATACCTAGTGGACAATACTGGTACACATGATCATAACTATGCCTAGTGGACAATACTGGTACACATGATCATAACTATGCCTAGTGGACAATACTGGTACACATGATCATAACTATGCCTAGTGGACAATACTGGTACACATGATCATAACTATGCCTAGTGGATAATACTGGTACACATG
The DNA here is from genome assembly GCA_014843695.1 of Archivesica marissinica. NCBI lineage: Eukaryota > Metazoa > Mollusca > Bivalvia > Venerida > Vesicomyidae > Archivesica > Archivesica marissinica. The sequence goes on along the minus strand of JABXNX010000393.1, from coordinate 509 downwards.
AACATAACTATGCCTAGTGGACAATACTGGTACACATGATCATAACTATGCCTAGTGGACAATACTGGTACACATGATCATAACTATACAGGGTGGACAATACTGGTACACATGATCATAACTATGCCGTGGACAATACTGGTACACATGATCATAACTATGCCGTGGACAATACTGGTACACATGATCATAACTATACGGGTGGACAATACTGGTACACATGATCATAACTATGCCGTGGACAATACTGGTACACATGATCATAACTATGCCTAGTGGACAATACTGGTACACATGATCATAACTATACTAGTGGACAATACTGGTACACATGATCATAACTATGCCTAGTGGACAATACTGGTACACATGATCATAACTATACATAGTGGACAATACTGGTACACATGATCATAACTATGCCTAGTGGACAATACTGGTACACATGATCATAGCTATGCCTAGTGGACAATACTGGTACACACGATCATAACTATACATAGTGGACA
>JABXNX010000392.1:0-17657 GCA_014843695.1 Archivesica marissinica | reverse complement strand
CTGTAGCATCAATAACATCCCTACAATAACCTCTACAATGTTTGTACAATACACTGTAGCATCAATAACATACCTACAATAACCTCTACCATGTTTGTACAATACACTGTAGCATCAATAATATCCATACAATAGCCCCTACCATGTTTGTACAATACACTGTAGCATCAATAACATCCCTACAATAACCTCTACCATGTTTGTACAATACACTGTAGCATTCAATAACATACCTATAATAACCTCTACAATGTTTGTACAATACACTGTAGCATCAATAACATACCTACAATAACCCCTACAATGTTTGTACAATACACTGTAGCATCGATAACATACCTACAATAACCTCTACCATGTTTGTACAATACACTGGAGCATCAATAATATACCTATTATAACCTCTACCATGTTTGTACAATATACTGTAGCATCAATAACATACCTACAATAACCCCTACCATGTTTGTACAATACACTGTAGCATCAATAACATACCTACAATAACCCCTACCACGTTTGTACAATCACTGTAGCATCAATAACTCCTACAATAACCTCTACCATGTTTGTACAATACACTGTAGCATCAATAACATACCTATAATAACCTCTACCATGTTTGTACAATACACTGTAGCATCAATAACATACCTACAATAACCCCTACCATGTTTGTACAATACACTGTATCATCAATAACATACCTACAATAACCTCTACCATGTTTGTACAATACACTGTAGCATCAATAACATACATACAATAACCTCTACCATGTTTGTACAATACACTGTAGCATCAATAACATACCTACAATAACCTCTACCATGTTTGTACAATACACTGTAGCATCAATAACATACCTACAATAACCCCTACCATGTTTGTACAATACACTGTAGCATCAATAACATACCTACAATAACCTCTACCATGTTTGTACAATACACTGTAGCATCAATAACATACCTACAATAACCTCTACCATGTTTGTACAATACACTGTAGCATCAATAACATACCTATAATAACCTCTACCATGTTTGTACAATACACTGTAGCATCAATAACATACCTACAATAACCCCTACCACGTTTGTACAATGCACTGTAGCATCAATAACATCTCTACAATAACCTCTACCATGTTTGTACAATACACTGTAGCATCAATAACATACCTACAATAACCTCTACCATGTTTGTACAATACACTGTAGCATCAATAACATACCTATAATAACCTCCAACAAAACACATCAATAACATACCTATAATAACCTCTACAATGTTTGTACAATACACTGTAGCATCAATAACATACCTACAATAACCCCTAAAATGTTTGTACAATACACTGTAGCATCGATAACATAACTACAATAACCTTTACCATGTTTGTACAATACACTGGAGCATCAATAATATACCTATAATAACCTCTACCATGTTTGTACAATACACTGTAGCATCAATAACATACCTACAATAACCCCTACCACGTTTGTACAATACACTGTAGCATCAATGACATACCTACAATAACCCCTACAATGTTTGTACAATACACTGTAGCATCAATAACATACCTACAATAACCTCTACCATGTTTGTACAATACACTGTAGCATCAATAACATACCTATAATAACCTCTACCATGTTTGTACAATACACTGTAGCATCAATAACATCCCTACAATAGCCTCTACCATGTTTGTACAATACACTGTAGCATCAATAACATACCTATAATAACCTCTACCATGTTTGTACAATATACTGTAGCATCAATAACATACCTATAATAACCTCTACCATGTTTGTACAATACACTGTAGCATCAATAACATACCTACAATAACCCATACCATGTTTGTACAATATACTGTAGCATTCAATAACATACCTATAATAACCTCTACCATGTTTGTACAATACACTGTAGCATCAATAACATACCTATAATAACCTCTACCATGTTTGTACAATACACTGTAGCATCAATAACATCCCTACAATAACCTCTACCATGTTTGTACAATATACTGTAGCATTCAATAACATACCTATAATAACCTCTACCATGTTTGTACAATACACTGTAGCATCAATAACATACCTACAATAACCTCTACCATGTTTGTACAATACACTGTAGCATCAATAACATACCTACAATAACCTCTACCATGTTTGTACAATACACTGTAGCATCAATAACATACCTACAATAACCTCTACCATGTTTGTACAATACACTGTAGCATCAATAACATACCTACAATAACCTCTACCATGTTTGTACAATACACTGTAGCATCAATAACATACTATATAACCTCTACCATGTTTGTACAATACACTGTAGCATCAATAACATACCTACAATAACCTCTACCATGTTTGTACAATACACTGTAGCATCAATAACATACTACAATAACCTCTACCATGTTTGTACAATACACTGTAGCATCAATAACATACCTACAATAACCCCTACCATGTTTGTACAATATACTGTAGCATCAATAACATACCTACAATAACCTCTACCATGTTTGTACAATGCACTGTAGCATCAATAACATCCCTACAATAACCTCTACCATATTTGTACAATACACTGTAGCATCAATAACATACGAATAATAACCTCTACCATGTTTGTACAATACACTGTAGCATCAATAACATACATATAATAGCCTCTACCATGTTTGTACAATACACTGTAGCATCAATAACATACCTATAATAACCTGTACCATGTTTGTACAATATACTGTAGCATCAATAACATACCTATAATAACCCCTACCATGTTTGTACAATATACTGTAGCATTCAATAACATACCTATAATAACCTCTACCATGTTTGTACAATATACTGTAGCATTCAATATCATACCTATAATAACCTCTACCATGTTTGTACAATACACTGTAGCATCAATAACATACCTACAATAACCTCTACCATGTTTGTACAATACACTGTAGCATCAATAACATACCTATAATAACCTCAACCATGTTTGTACAATACACTGTAGCATCAATAACATACCTACAATAACCCCTACCACGTTTGTACAATGCACTGTAGCATCAATAACATCTCTACAATAACCTCTACCATGTTTGTACAATACACTGTAGCATCAATAACATACCTACAATAACCTCTACCATGTTTGTACAATACACTGTAGCATCAATAACATACCTATAATAACCTCTACAATGTTTGTACAATATACTGTAGCATTCAATAACATACCTATAATAACCTCTACAATGTTTGTACAATACACTGTAGCATCAATGACATACCTACAATAACCCCTACCATGTTTGTACAATACACTGTAGCATCGATAACATAACTACAATAACCTCTACCATGTTTGTACAATACACTGGAGCATCAATAATATACCTATAATAACCTCTACCATGTTTGTACAATACACTGTAGCATCAATAACATACCTACAATAACCCCTACCACGTTTGTACAATGCACTGTAGCATCAATAACATCTCTACAATAACCTCTACCATGTTTGTACAATACACTGTAGCATCAATAACATACCTATAATAACCTCTACCATGTTTGTACAATACACTGTAGCATCAATAACATACCTACAATAACCCCTATCATGTTTGTACAATACACTGTATCATCAATAACATACCTACAATAACCTCTACCATGTGTGTACAATACACTGTAGCATCAATAACATACATACAATAACCTCTACAATGTTTGTACAATACACTGTAGCATCAATAACATACCTACAATAACCCCTACCATGTTTGTACAATACACTGTAGCATCAATAACATACCTACAATAACCTCTACGATGTTTGTACAATACACTGTAGCATCAATAACATACCTACAATAACCCCTACCATGTGTGTACAATGCACTGTAGCATCAATAACATCCCTACAATAACCTCTACAATGTTTGTACAATACACTGTAGCATCAATAACATACGAATAATAACCCCTACAATGTTTGTACAATATACTGTAGCATCAATAATATCCATACAATAACCCCTACCATGTTTGTACAATATACTGTAGCATTCAATAACATACCTATAATAACCTCTACCATGTTTGTACAATACACTGTAGCATCAATAACATACCTACAATAACCTCTACCATGTTTGTACAATACACTGTAGCATCAATAACATACCTACAATAACCTCGACCATGTTTGTACAATACACTGTAGCATCAATAACATACCTACAATAACCTCTACAATGTTGTACAATATACTTTAGCATCAATAACATACCTATAATAACCTCTACCATGTTTGTACAATACACTGTAGCATCAATAACATACCTATAATAACCTCTACCATGTTTGTACAATACACTGTAGCATCAATAATATCCATACAATAACCCCTACCATGTTTGTACAATATACTGTAGCATTCAATAACATACCTATAATAACCTCTACCATGTTTGTACAATACACTGTAGCATCAATAACATACCTACAATAACCTCTACCATGTTGTACAATACACTGTAGCATCAATAACATACCTACAATAACCCCTACCATGTTTGTACAATATACTGTAGCATCAATAACATACCTACAATAACCCCTACCATGTTTGTACAATACACTGTAGCATCAATAACATACCTATAATAACCTCTACCATGTTTGTACAATACACTGTAGCATCGATAACATACCTACAATAACCTCTACCATGTTTGTACAATACACTGGAGCATCAATAACATACCTATAATAACCTCTACCATGTTTGTACAATACACTGTAGCATCAATAACATACCTACAATAACCTCTACCATGTTTGTACAATACACTGTAGCATCAATAACATCCATACAATAACCCCTACCATGTTTGTACAATATACTGTAGCATTCAATAACATACCTATAATAACCTCTACCATGTTTGTACAATACACTGTAGCATCAATAACATACCTACAATAACCTCTACCATGTTTGTACAATACACTGTAGCATCAATAACATACCTACAATAACCTCTACCATGTTTGTACAATATACTGTAGCATCAATAACATACCTACAATAACCTCTACCATGTTTGTACAATACACTGTAGCATCAATAACATACCTACAATAACCTCTACCATGTTTGTACAATACACTGTAGCATCAATAACATACCTATAATAACCCCTACCATGTTTGTACAATATACTGTAGCATAAATATCATCCCTACAATAACCCCTACCATGTTTGTACAATACACTGTAGCATCAATAACATACCTACAATAACCTCTACCATGTTTGTACAATACACTGTAGCATCAATAACATACCTACAATAACCTCTACCATGTTTGTACAATACACTGTACATCAATAACATACCCACAATAACCCCTACCATGTTTGTACAATACACTGTAGCATCAATAACATACCTACAATAACCTCTACCATGTTTGTACAATACACTGTAGCATCAATAACATACCTACAATAACCCCTACCATGTTTGTACAATACACTGTAGCATCAATAACATACCTACAATAACCTCTACCATGTTTGTACAATACACTGTAGCATCAATAACATACCTATAATAACCTCTACCATGTTTGTACAATACACTGTAGCATCAATAACATACCTACAACCTCTACCATGTTTGTACAATACACTGTAGCATCAATAACATACCTATAATAACCTCTACCATGTTTGTACAATACACTGTAGCATCAATAACATACCTACAATAACCTCTACCATGTTTGTACAATACACTGTAGCATCAATAACATACCTACAATAACCTCTACCATGTTTGTACAATACACTGTAGCATCAATAACATACCTACAATAACCCCTACCATGTTTGTACAATATACTGTAGCATCAATAACATACCTATAATAATCCCTACCATGTTTGTACAATATACTGTAGCATTCAATAACATACCTATAATAACCTCTACCATGTTTGTACAATACACTGTAGCATTCAATAACATACCTATAATAACCTCTACCATGTTTGTACAATACACTGTAGCATCAATAACATACCTACAATAACCTCTACCATGTTTGTACAATACACTGTAGCATCAATAACATACCTACAATAACCCCTACCATGTTTGTACAATATACTGTAGCATCAATAACATACCTATAATAATCCCTACCATGTTTGTACAATATACTGTAGCATTCAATAACATACCTATAATAACCTCTACCATGTTTGTACAATACACTGTAGCATTCAATAACATACCTATAATAACCTCTACCATGTTTGTACAATACACTGTAGCATCAATAACATACCTACAATAACCTCTACCATGTTTGTACAATACACTGTAGCATCAATAACATACCTACAATAACCTCTACCATGTTTGTACAATACACTGTAGCATCAATAACATACCTACAATAACCTCTACCATGTTTGTACAATACACTGTAGCATCAATAACATACCTACAATAACCTCTACCATGTTTGTACAATACACTGTAGCATCAATAACATACCTACAATAACCTCTACCATGTTTGTACAATACACTGTAGCATCAATAACATACCTATAATAACCTCTACCATGTTTGTACAATATACTGTAGCATCAATAACATACCTACAATAACCCTACCATGTTTGTACAATACACTGTAGCATCAATAACATACCACAAAACCCTACCATGTTTGTACAATACACTGTAGCATCATAACATACTACAATAACCTACCATGTTTGTACAATACACTGAGCATCAATAATACCTATAATAACCTCTACCATGTTTGTACAATACACTGTAGCATCAATAACATACCTACAATAACCCCTACCATGTTTGTACAATACACTGTAGCATCAATAACATACCTACAATAACCCCTACAATGTTTGTACAATACACTGTAGCATCAATAACATACCTACAATAACCTCTACCATGTTTGTACAATACACTGTAGCATCAATAACATACCTATAATAACCTCTACCATGTTTGTACAATACACTGTAGCATCAATAACATCCCTACAATAGCCTCTAACCATGTTTGTACAATACACTGTAGCATCAATAACATACCTATAATAACCTCTACCATGTTTGTACAATATACTGTAGCATTCAATAACATACCTATTATAACCTCTACCATGTTTGTACAATACACTGTAGCATCAATAACATACCTACAATAACCCATACCATGTTTGTACAATATACTGTAGCATTCAATAACATACCTATAATAACCTCTACCATGTTTGTACAATACACTGTAGCATCAATAACATACCTATAATAACCTCTACCATGTTTGTACAATACACTGTAGCATCAATAACATCCCTACAATAGCCTCTACCATGTTTGTACAATATACTGTAGCATTCAATAACATACATATAATAACCTCTACCATGTTTGTACAATACACTGTAGCATCAATAACATACCTACAATAACCTCTACCATGTTTGTACAATACACTGTAGCATCAATAACATACCTATAATAACCTCTACCATGTTTGTACAATACACTGTAGCATCAATAACATACCTACAATAACCTCTACCATGTTTGTACAATATACTGTAGCATCAATAACATACATATAATAACCTCTACCATGTTTGTACAATACACTGTAGCATCAATAACATACCTACAATAACCTCTACCATGTTTGTACAATACACTGTAGCATCAATAACATACCTATAATAACCTCTACCATGTTTGTACAATATACTGTAGCATCAATAACATACCTACAATAACCTCTACCATGTTTGTACAATACACTGTAGCATCAATAACATACCTACAATAACCCCTACCATGTTTGTACAATATACTGTAGCATCAATAACATACCTATAATAACCTCTACCATGTTGTACAATACACTGTAGCATCAATAACATACTACAAAACCTCTACCATGTTTGTACAATACACTGTAGCATCAAAACATCCACAAACCCACCATTGTACAATATACTGTAGCATCAATAACATACATATAATAACCTCTACCATGTTTGTACAATACACTGTAGCATCAATAACATACCTACAATAACCTCTACCATGTTTGTACAATACACTGTAGCATCAATAACATACCTATAATAACCTCTACCATGTTTGTACAATACACTGTAGCATCAATAACATACCTATAATAACCTCTACCATGTTTGTACAATACACTGTAGCATCAATAACATACATATAATAACCTCTACCATGTTTGTACAATACACTGTAGCATCAATAACATACCTATAATAACCTCTACCATGTTTGTACAATACATGTAGCATCAATACATACCTACAATAACCCCTACCATGTTTGTACAATATACTGTAGCATCAATAACATACCTATAATAACCCCTACCATGTTTGTACAATATACTGTAGCATTCAATAACATACCTATAATAACCTCTACCATGTTTGTACAATATACTGTAGCATTCAATATCATACCTATAATAACCTCTACCATGTTTGTACAATACACTGTAGCATCAATAACATACCTACAATAACCTCTACCATGTTTGTACAATACACTGTAGCATCAATAACATACCTATAATAACCTCTACCATGTTTGTACAATACACTGTAGCATCAATAACATACCTACAATAACCTCTACCATGTTTGTACAATACACTGTAGCATCAATAACATACCTATAATAACCTCTACCATGTTTGTACAATATACTGTAGCATCAATAACATACCTATAATAACCTCTACCATGTTTGTACAATACACTGTAGCATCAATAACATACCTACAATAACCTCTACCATGTTTGTACAATATACTGTAGCATCAATAACATACCTACAATAACCTCTACCATGTTTGTACAATACACTGTAGCATCAATAACATACCTACAATAACCTCTACCATGTTTGTACAATACACTGTAGCATCAATAACATACCTACAATAACCCCTACCATGTTTGTACAATACACTGTAGCATCAATAACATACCTACAATAACCTCTACCATGTTTGTACAATACACTGTAGCATCAATAACATACCTACAATAACCTCTACCATGTTTGTACAATACACTGTAGCATCAATAACATACCTACAATAACCTCTACCATGTTTGTACAATACACTGTAGCATCAATAACATACCTACAATAACCTCTACCATGTTTGTACAATACACTGTAGCATCAATAACATACCTACAATAACCCCTACCATGTTTGTACAATACACTGTAGCATCAATAACATACCTACAATAACCCCTACCATGTTTGTACAATACACTGTAGCATCAATAACATACCTACAATAACCTCTACCATGTTTGTACAATACACTGTAGCATCAATAACATACCTACAATAACCTCTACCATGTTTGTACAATACACTGTAGCATCAATAACATACCTACAATAACCCCTACCATGTTTGTACAATGCACTGTAGCATCAATAACATCCCTACAATAACCTCTACCATGTTTGTACAATACACTGTAGCATCAATAACATACCTATAATAACCTCTACCATGTTTGTACAATACACTGTAGCATCAATAACATCCATACAATAACCTCTACCATGTTTGTACAATACACTGTAGCATCAATAACATACCTACAATAACCTCTACCATGTTTGTACAATACACTGTAGCATCAATAACATACCCACAATAACCCCTACCATGTTTGTACAATACACTGTAGCATCAATAACATACCTACAATAACCTCTACCATGTTTGTACAATACACTGTAGCATCAATAACATACCTACAATAACCTCTACAATGTGTGTACAATATACTTTAGCATTCAATAACATACCTATAATAACCTCTACCATGTTTGTACAATACACTGTAGCATCAATAACATACCAATAATAACCCCTACAATGTTTGTACAATATACTGTAGCATCAATAATATCCATACAATAGCCCCTACCATGTTTGTACAATATACTGTAGCATTCAATAACATACCTATAATAACCTCTACAATGTTTGTACAATACACTGTAGCATTCAATAACATACCTATAATGACCTCTACCATGTGTGTACAATACACTGTAGCATCAATAACATACCTACAATAACCCCTACAATGTTTGTACAATTTACTGTAGCATCAATAATATCCATACAATAGCCCCTACCATGTTTGTACAATATACTGTAGCATTCAATAACATACCTATAATAACCTCTACCATGTTTGTACAATACACTGTAGCATCGATAACATACCTACAATAACCTCTACCATGTGTGTACAATACACTGTAGCATCAATAACATATATACAATAACCTCTACCATGTTTGTACAATACACTGTATCATCAATAACATACCTACAATAACCTCTACCATGTGTGTACAATACACTGTAGCATCAATAACATACATACAATAACCTCTACAATGTGTGTACAATATACTGTAGCATTCAATAACATACCTATAATAACCTCTACCATGTGTGTACAATACACTGTAGCATCAATAACATACCTACAATAACCTCTACCATGTTTGTACAATACACTGTAGCACCAATAACATACCTACAATAACCCCTACCATGTTTGTACAATATACTGTAGCATCAATAACATACCTACAATAACCTCTACCATGTTTGTACAATGCACTGTAGCATCAATAACATCCCTACAATAACCTCTACCATATTTGTACAATACACTGTAGCATCAATAACATACGAATAATAACCCCTACAATGTTTGTACAATATACTGTAGCATCAATAATATCCATACAATAACCCCTACCATGTTTGTACAATATACTGTAGCATTCAATAACATACCTATAATAACCTCTACCATATTTGTACAATGCACTGTAGCATGAATAACATACATACAATAACCTCTACCATGTTTGTACAATACACTGTAGCATCAATAACATACCTACATTAACCCCTACCATGTTTGTACAATACACTGTAGCATCGATAACATACCTACAATAAACTCTACCATGTGTGTACAATACACTGTAGCATCAATGACATACCTACAATAACCCCTACAATGTTTGTACAATACACTGTAGCATCAATAACATACCTACAATAACCTCTACCATGTTTGTACAATACACTGTAGCATCAATAACATACCTATAATAACCTCTACCATGTTTGTACAATACACTGTAGCATCAATAACATCCCTACAATAACCTCTACCATGTTTGTACAATACACTGTAGCATCAATAACATACCTATAATAACCTCTACCATGTTTGTACAATACACTGTAGCATCAATAACATACCTACAATAACCCCTACCATGTTTGTACAATACACTGTAGCATTCAATAACATACCTACAATAACCTCTACCATGTTTGTACAATACACTGTAGCATCAATAACATACCTATAATAACCTCTACCATGTTTGTACAATACACTGTAGCATCAATAACATACCTACAATAACCTCTACCATGTTTGTACAATACACTGTAGCATCAATAACATACCTACAATAACCTCTACCATGTTTGTACAATATACTGTAGCATCAATAACATACCTATAATAACCTCTACCATGTTTGTACAATACACTGTAGCATCAATAACATACCTACAATAACCTCTACCATGTTTGTACAATACACTGTAGCATCAATAACATACCTACAATAACCTCTACCATGTTTGTACAATATACTGTAGCATCAATAACATACCTATAATAACCCCTACCATGTTTGTACAATATACTGTAGCATCAATAACATACCTATAATAACCTCTACCATGTTTGTACAATACACTGTAGCATTCAATAACATACCTATAATAACCTCTACCATGTTTGTACAATACACTGTAGCATCAATAACATACCTACAATAACCTCTACCATGTTTGTACAATACACTGTAGCATCAATAACATACCTATAATAACCTCTACCATGTTTGTACAATACACTGTAGCATCAATAACATACCTACAATAACCCCTACCACGTTTGTACAATGCACTGTAGCATCAATAACATCTCTACAATAACCTCTACCATGTTTGTACAATACACTGTAGCATCAATAACATACCTACAATAACCTCTACCATGTTTGTACAATACACTGTAGCATCAATAACATACCTATAATAACCTCTACAATGTTTGTACAATATACTGTAGCATTCAATAACATACCTATAATAACCTCTACAATGTTTGTACAATACACTGTAGCATCAATAACATACCTACAATAACCCCTACCATGTTTGTACAATACACTGTAGCATCGATAACATAACTACAATAACCTTTACCATGTTTGTACAATACACTGGAGCATCAATAATATACCTATAATAACCTCTACCATGTTTGTACAATACACTGTAGCATCAATAACATACATACAATAACCCCTACCACGTTTGTACAATACACTGTAGCATCAATGACATACCTACAATAACCCCTACAATGTTTGTACAATACACTGTAGCATCAATAACATACCTACAATAACCTCTACCATGTTTGTACAATACACTGTAGCATCAATAACATACCTATAATAACCTCTACCATGTTTGTACAATACACTGTAGCATCAATAACATCCCTACAATAGCCTCTAACCATGTTTGTACAATACACTGTAGCATCAATAACATACCTATAATAACCTCTACCATGTTTGTACAATATACTGTAGCATTCAATAACATACCTATAATAACCTCTACCATGTTTGTACAATACACTGTAGCATCAATAACATACCTACAATAACCCATACCATGTTTGTACAATATACTGTAGCATTCAATAACATACCTATAATAACCTCTACCATGTTTGTACAATACACTGTAGCATCAATAACATACCTATAATAACCTCTACCATGTTTGTACAATACACTGTAGCATCAATAACATCCCTACAATAGCCTCTACCATGTTTGTACAATACACTGTAGCATCAATAACATACATATAATAACCTCTACCATGTTTGTGCAATACACTGTAGCATCAATAACATACCTACAATAACCTCTACCATGTTTGTACAATACACTGTAGCATCAATAACATACCTATAATAACCTCTACCATGTTTGTACAATACACTGTAGCATCAATAACATACCTATAATAACCTCTACCATGTTTGTACAATATACTGTAGCACAAAACAAAAAACCCACCAACAAACACACACAAAACAACCACAAAACCCACCAACAAACACACAAACAACCAAAACCTCTACCATGTTTGTACAATATACTGTAGCATTCAATAACATACCTATAATAACCTCTACCATGTTTGTACAATACACTGTAGCATCAATAACATACCTACAATAACCCATACCATGTTTGTACAATATACTGTAGCATTCAATAACATACCTATAATAACCTCTACCATGTTTGTACAATACACTGTAGCATCAATAACATACCTATAATAACCTCTACCATGTTTGTACAATACACTGTAGCATCAATAACATCCCTACAATAACCTCTACCATGTTTGTACAATATACTGTAGCATTCAATAACATACATATAATAACCTCTACCATGTTTGTACAATACACTGTAGCATCAATAACATACCTACAATAACCTCTACCATGTTTGTACAATACACTGTAGCATCAATAACATACCTATAATAACCTCTACCATGTTTGTACAATACACTGTAGCATCAATAACATACCTATAATAACCTCTACCATGTTTGTACAATATACTGTAGCATTCAATAACAAACATATAATAACCTCTACCATGTTTGTACAATACACTGTAGCATCAATAACATACCTACAATAACCTCTACCATGTTTGTACAATACAATGTAGCATCAATAACATACCTACAATAACCCCTACCATGTTTGTACAATATACTGTAGCATCAATAACATACCTATAATAACCCCTACCATGATTGTACAATATACTGTAGCATTCAATAACATACCTATAATAACCTCTACCATGTTTGTACAATATACTGTAGCATTCAATATCATACCTATAATAACCTCTACCATGTTTGTACAATACACTGTAGCATCAATAACATACCTACAATAACCTCTACCATGTTTGTACAATACACTGTAGCATCAATAACATACCTATAATAACCTCTACCATGTTTGTACAATACACTGTAGCATCAATAACATACCTACAATAACCCCTACCACGTTTGTACAATGCACTGTAGCATCAATAACATCTCTACCATAACCTCTACCATGTTTGTACAATACACTGTAGCATCAATAACATACCTACAATAACCTCTACCATGTTTGTACAATACACTGTAGCATCAATAACATACCTATAATAACCTCTACAATGTTTGTACAATATACTGTAGCATTCAATAACATACCTATAATAACCTCTACAATGTTTGTACAATACACTGTAGCATCAATGACATACCTACAATAACCCCTACCATGTTTGTACAATACACTGTAGCATCGATAACATAACTACAATAACCTCTACCATGTTTGTACAATACACTGGAGCATCAATAATATACCTATAATAACCTCTACCATGTTTGTACAATACACTGTAGCATCAATAACATACCTACAATAACCCCTACCACGTTTGTACAATGCACTGTAGCATCAATAACATCTCTACAATAACCTCTACCATGTTTGTACAATACACTGTAGCATCAATAACATACCTATAATAACCTCTACCATGTTTGTACAATACACTGTAGCATCAATAACATACCTACAATAACCCCTATCATGTTTGTACAATACACTGTATCATCAATAACATACCTACAATAACCTCTACCATGTGTGTACAATACACTGTAGCATCAATAACATACATACAATAACCTCTACAATGTTTGTACAATATACTGTAGCATCAATAACATACCTACAATAACCCCTACCATGTTTGTACAATACACTGTAGCATCAATAACATACCTACAATAACCTCTACGATGTTTGTACAATACACTGTAGCATCAATAACATACCTACAATAACCCCTACCATGTGTGTACAATGCACTGTAGCATCAATAACATCCCTACAATAACCTCTACAATGTTTGTACAATACACTGTAGCATCAATAACATACGAATAATAACCCCTACAATGTTTGTACAATATACTGTAGCATCAATAATATCCATACAATAACCCCTACCATGTTTGTACAATATACTGTAGCATTCAATAACATACTTATAATAACCTCTACCATGTTTGTACAATACACTGTAGCATCAATAACATACCTACTATAACCTCTACCATGTGTGTACAATACTCTGTAGCATCAATAACATACCTACAATAACCTCGACCATGTTTGTACAATACACTGTAGCATCAATAACATACCTACAATAACCTCTACAATGTGTGTACAATATACTTTAGCATTCAATAACATACCTATAATAACCTCTACCATGTTTGTACAATACACTGTAGCATCAATAACATACCAATAATAACCCCTACAATGTTTGTACAATATATTGTAGCATCAATAATATCCATACAATAGCCCCTACCATGTTTGTACAATATACTGTAGCATTCAATAACATACCTATAATAACCTCTACAATGTTTGTACAATACACTGTAGCATTCAATAACATACCTATAATGACCTCTACCATGTGTGTACAATACACTGTAGCATCAATAACATACCTACAATAACCCCTACAATGTTTGTACAATTTACTGTAGCATCAATAATATCCATACAATAGCCCCTACCATGTTTGTACAATATACTGTAGCATTCAATAACATACCTATAATAACCTCTACCATGTTTGTACAATACACTGTAGCATCGATAACATACCTACAATAACCTCTACCATGTGTGTACAATACACTGTAGCATCAATAACATATATACAATAACCTCTACCATGTTTGTACAATACACTGTATCATCAATAACATACCTACAATAACCTCTACCATGTGTGTACAATACACTGTAGCATCAATAACATACATACAATAACCTCTACAATGTGTGTACAATATACTGTAGCATTCAATAACATACCTATAATAACCTCTACCATGTGTGTACAATACACTGTAGCATCAATAACATACCTACAATAACCTCTACCATGTTTGTACAATACACTGTAGCACCAATAACATACCTACAATAACCCCTACCATGTTTGTACAATATACTGTAGCATCAATAACATACCTACAATAACCTCTACCATGTTTGTACAATGCACTGTAGCATCAATAACATCCCTACAATAACCTCTACCATATTTGTACAATACACTGTAGCATCAATAACATACGAATAATAACCTCTACCATGTTTGTACAATACACTGTAGCATCAATAACATCCCTACAATAACCCCTACCATGTTTGTACAATACACTGTAGCATCAATAACATACCTATAATAACCTCTACCATGTTTGTACATATACTGTAGCATCAATAACATACCTACAATAACCCCTACCATGTTTGTACAATACACTGTAGCATCAATAACATACCTAAATAACCTCTACCATGTTTGTACAAACACACACAAACAACCACAAACCACCAAAATACACTGTAGCATCAATAACATACCTACAATAACCCCTACAATGTTTGTACAATACACTGTAGCATCAATAATATCCATACAATAACCCCTACCATGTTTGTACAATATACTGTAGCATTCAATAACATACCTATAATAACCTCTACCATGTTTGTACAATACACTGTAGCATCAATAACATACCTACAATAACCTCTACCATGTGTGTACAATACACTGTAGCATCAATAACATACATACAATAACCTCTACCATGTTTGTACAATATACTGTATCATCAATAACATACCTACAATAACCTCTACCATGTTTGTACAATACACTGTAGCATCAATAACATACCTACAATAACCTCTACCATGTTTGTACAATATAATGTAGCATCAAACAACCAAAAACCCACCAAAAAACACAAAAAACCACAAACCCACCAACAACCACTCAATAACATACCTACAATAACCTCTACCATGTTTGTACAATACACTGTAGCATCAATAACATACCTACAATAACCTCTACCATGTTTGTACAATACACTGTAGCATCAATAACATACCTACAATAACCCCTACCATGTTTGTACAATACACTGTAGCATCAATAACATACCTACAATAACCTCTACCATGTTTGTACAATACACTGTAGCATCAATAACATACCTATAATAACCTCTACCATGTTTGTACAATACACTGTAGCATCAATAACATACCTATAATAACCCCTACCATGTTTGTACAATACACTGTAGCATCAATAACATACCTATAATAACCTCTAC
>JABXNX010000391.1:0-17660 GCA_014843695.1 Archivesica marissinica | reverse complement strand
ACTACTTTATATAGCACATGCCACTATAATAAATACTGCATGTACAACTACTTTATATAGCACATGCCACTATAATAAATACTGCATGCACAACTACATTGCTACTTTATATAGCACAAGCCACTATAATAAATACTGCATGTACAACTACTTTACTACTTTTTAGCACAAGCCACTATAATAAATACTGCATGTACAACTACTTTATATAGCACAAGCCACTATAATAAATACTGCATGTACAACTACTTTATATAGCACATGCCACTATAATAAATACTGCATGTACAACTACTTTATATAGCACAAGCCACTATAATAAATACTGCATGTACAACTACTTTATATAGCACAAGCCACTATAATAAATACTGCATGTACAACTACTTTATATAGCACATGCCACTATAATAAATACTGCATGTACAACTACTTTATATAGCACATGCCACTATAATAAATACTGCATGTACAACTACTTTATATAGCACAAGCCACTATAATAAATACTGCATGTACAACTACTTTATATAGCACAAGCCACTATAATAAATACTGCATGTACAACTACATTGCTACTTTATATAGCACAAGCCACTATAATAAATACTGCATGTACAACTACTTTATATAGCACAAGCCACTATAATAAATACTGCATGTACAACTACTTTATATAGCACAAGCCACTATAATAAATACTGCATGTACAACTACTTTATATAGCACAAGCCACTATAATAAATACTGCATGTACAACTACTTTTTTATATAGCACATGCCACTATAATAAATACTGCATGTACAACTACTTTATATAGCACAAGCCACTATAATAAATACTGCATGTACAACTACTTTATATAGCACAAGCCACTATAATAAATACTGCATGACAACTATACTTTATATAGCACATGCCACTATAATAAATACTGCATGTACAACTACTTTATATAGCACAAGCCACTATAATAAATACTGCATGTACAACTACTTTATATAGCACAAGCCACTATAATAAATACTGCATGTACAACTACTTTATATAGCACATGCCACTATAATAAATACTGCATGCACAACTACATTGCTACTTTATATAGCACAAGCCACTATAATAAATACTGCATGTACAACTACTTTATATAGCACAAGCCACTATAATAAATACTGCATGTACAACTACATTCTACTTTATATAGCACAAGCCACTATAATAAATACTGCATGTACAACTACTTTATATAGCACAAGCCACTATAATAAATACTGCATGTACAACTACATTGCTACTTTATATAGCACAAGCCACTATAATAAATACTGCATGTACAACTACTTTATATAGCACAGCCACTATAATAAATACTGCATGCACAACTACATTCTACTTTATATAGCACAAGCCACTATAATAAATACTGCATGTACAACTACATTGCTACTTTATATAGCACAAGCCACTATAATAAATACTGCATGTACAACTACTTTATATAGCACAAGCCACTATAATAAATACTGCATGTACAACTACTTTATATATAGCACATGCCACTATAATAAATACTGCATGTACAACTACTTTATATAGCACAAGCCACTATAATAAATACTGCATGTACAACTACTTTATATAGCACATGCCACTATAATAAATACTGCATGTACAACTACATTGCTACTTTATATAGCACAAGCCACTATAATAAATACTGCATGTACAACTACACTTTATATAGCACATGCCACTATAATAAATACTGCATGTACAACTACATTGCTACTTTATATAGCACATGCCACTATAATAAATACTGCATGTACAACTACTTTATATAGCACATGCCACTATAATAAATACTGCATGTACAACTACATTGCTACTTTATATAGCACAAGCCACTATAATAAATACTGCATGTACAACTACTTTATATAGCACAAGCCACTATAATAAATACTGCATGTACAACTACATTACTACTTTATATAGCACATGCCACTATAATAAATACTGCATGTACAACTACTTTATATAGCACATGCCACTATAATAAATACTGCATGTACAACTACTTTATATAGCACATGCCACTATAATAAATACTGCATGTACAACTACCTTTATATAGCACATGCCACTATAATAAATACTGCATGTACAACTACTTTATATAGCACAAGCCACTATAATAAATACTGCATGTACAACTACTTTATATAGCACATGCCACTATAATAAATACTGCATGTACAACTACATTGCTACTTTATATAGCACATGCCACTATAATAAATACTGCATGTACAACTACTTTATATAGCACAAGCCACTATAATAAATACTGCATGTACAACACATTGCTACTTTATATAGCACATGCCACTATAATAAATACTGCATGTACAACTACTTTATATAGCACAAGCCACTATAATAAATACTGCATGTACAACTACTTTATATAGCACAAGCCACTATAATAAATACTGCATGTACAACTACATTGCTACTTTATATAGCACAAGCCACTATAATAAATACTGCATGTACAACTACTTTATATAGCACAAGCCACTATAATAAATACTGCATGTACAACTACTTTATATAGCACAAGCCACTATAATAAATACTGCATGTACAACTATATTGCTACTTTATATAGCACATGCCACTATAATAAATACTGCATGTACAACTACTGTACTTTATATAGCACAAGCCACTATAATAAATACTGCATGTACAACTACTTTATATAGCACAAGCCACTATAATAAATACTGCATGTACAACTACTTTATATAGCACATGCCACTATAATAAATACTGCATGTACAACTACTTTATATAGCACATGCCACTATAATAAATACTGCATGTACAACTACTTTATATAGCACAAGCCACTATAATAAATACTGCATGTACAACTACTTTATATAGCACAAGCCACTATAATAAATACTGCATGTACAACTATTGTCTTTGTTAGCACAAGCCACTATAATAAATACTGCATTCACACTACTTTTTTGTTAGCACATGCCACTATAATAAATACTGCATGTACAACTACATTGCTACTTTATATAGCACATGCCACTATAATAAATACTGCATGTACAACTACTTTATATAGCACAAGCCACTATAATAAATACTGCATGTACAACTACTTTATATAGCACATGCCACTATAATAAATACTGCATGTACAACTACTTGCTACTTTATATAGCACATGCCACTATAATAAATACTGCATGTACAACTACATTGCTACTTTATATAGCACAAGCCACTATAATAAATACTGCATGTACAACTACTTTATATAGCACAAGCCACTATAATAAATACTGCATGTACAACTACTTTATAGCACATGCCACTATAATAAATACTGCATGTACAACTACTTTATATAGCACAAGCCACTATAATAAATACTGCATGTACAACTACTTTATATAGCACATGCCACTATAATAAATACTGCATGTACAACTACATTGCTACTTTATATAGCACAAGCCACTATAATAAATACTGCATGTACAACTACTTTTATATAGCACAAGCCACTATAATAAATACTGCATGTACAACTACTTTATATAGCACAAGCCACTATAATAAATACTGCATGTACAACTACTTTATATAGCACATGCCACTATAATAAATACTGCATGTACAACTACATTCTACTTTATATAGCACATGCCACTATAATAAATACTGCATGTACAACTACTTTATATAGCACAAGCCACTATAATAAATACTGCATGTACAACTACTTTTATATAGCACAAGCCACTATAATAAATACTGCATGTACAACTACTTTATATAGCACAAGCCACTATAATAAATACTGCATGTACAACTACTTTTTAGCACAGCCACTATAATAAATACTGCATGTACAACTACTTTATATAGCACATGCCACTATAATAAATACTGCATGTACAACTACTTTATATAGCACAAGCCACTATAATAAATACTGCATGTACAACTACTTTATATAGCACATGCCACTATAATAAATACTGCATGTACAACTACTTTATATAGCACAAGCCACTATAATAAATACTGCATGTACAACTACTTTGTTTTATATAGCACATGCCACTATAATAAATACTGCATGTACAACTACTTTATATAGCACAAGCCACTATAATAAATACTGCATGTACAACTACTTTATATAGCACAAGCCACTATAATAAATACTGCATGTACAACTACATTCTACTTTATATAGCACAAGCCACTATAATAAATACTGCATGTACAACTACTTCTTTATATAGCACAAGCCACTATAATAAATACTGCATGTACAACTACTTTATATAGCACAAGCCACTATAATAAATACTGCATGTACAACTACTTTATATAGCACATGCCACTATAATAAATACTGCATGTACAACTATTTCTTTATATAGCACAAGCCACTATAATAAATACTGCATGTACAACTACCTACTTTATATAGCACAAGCCACTATAATAAATACTGCATGTACAACTACTTTATATAGCACATGCCACTATAATAAATACTGCATGTACAACTACTTTATATAGCACAAGCCACTATAATAAATACTGCATGTACAACTACTTTATATAGCACATGCCACTATAATAAATACTGCATGTACAACTACTTTATATAGCACATGCCACTATAATAAATACTGCATGTACAACTACTTTATATAGCACATGCCACTATAATAAATACTGCATGTACAACTACTTACTTTATATAGCACAAGCCACTATAATAAATACTGCATGTACAACTATCTTTATATAGCACAAGCCACTATAATAAATACTGCATGTACAACTACTTTATATAGCACATGCCACTATAATAAATACTGCATGTACAACTACTTTATATAGCACATGCCACTATAATAAATACTGCATGTACAACTACTTTATATAGCACAAGCCACTATAATAAATACTGCATGTACAACTACTTTATATAGCACATGCCACTATAATAAATACTGCATGTACAACTACTTTATATAGCACAAGCCACTATAATAAATACTGCATGTACAACTACTTTATATAGCACAAGCCACTATAATAAATACTGCATGTACAACTACATTGCTACTTTATATAGCACAAGCCACTAATAAATACTGCATGTACAACTACTTTATATAGCACAAGCCACTATAATAAATACTGCATGCACAACTACTTTATATAGCACAAGCCACTATAATAAATACTGCATGTACAACTACTTTATATAGCACATGCCACTATAATAAATACTGCATGTACAACTACATTGCTACTTTATATAGCACAAGCCACTATAATAAATACTGCATGTACAACTACTTTATATAGCACAAGCCACTATAATAAATACTGCATGCACAACTATATTACTACTTTATATAGCACAAGCCACTATAATAAATACTGCATGTACAACTACTTTATATAGCACAAGCCACTATAATAAATACTGCATGTACAACTACATTGCTACATTATATAGCACAAGCCACTATAATAAATACTGCATGTACAACTACTTTATATAGCACAAGCCACTATAATAAATACTGCATGCACAACTATATTACTACTTTATATAGCACAAGCCACTATAATAAATACTGCATGTACAACTACATTGCTACTTTATATAGCACATGCCACTATAATAAATACTGCATGTACAACTACTTTATATAGCACAAGCCACTATAATAAATACTGCATGTACAACTACATTGCTACTTTATATAGCACAAGCCACTATAATAAATACTGCATGTACAACTACTTTATATAGCACAAGCCACTATAATAAATACTGCATGCACAACTATATTACTACTTTATATAGCACATGCCACTATAATAAATACTGCATGTACAACTACATTACTACTTTATATAGCACAAGCCACTATAATAAATACTGCATGTACAACTACTTTATATAGCACAAGCCACTATAATAAATACTGCATGTACAACTACTTTATATAGCACATGCCACTATAATAAATACTGCATGTACAACTACTTTATATAGCACATGCCACTATAATAAATACTGCATGCACAGCTATATAACTACTTTATATAGCACATGCCACTATAATAAATACTGCATGTACAACTACTTTATATAGCACATGCCACTATAATAAATACTGCATGTACAACTACATTACTACTTTATATAGCACATGCCACTATAATAAATACTGCATGTACAACTACTTTATATAGCACATGCCACTATAATAAATACTGCATGTACAACTACTTTATATAGCACAAGCCACTATAATAAATACTGCATGTACAACTACTTTATATAGCACAAGCCACTATAATAAATACTGCATGTACAACTACTTTATATAGCACATGCCACTATAATAAATACTGCATGTACAACTACTTTATATAGCACAAGCCACTATAATAAATACTGCATGTACAACTACTTTATATAGCACATGCCACTATAATAAATACTGCATGTACAACTACTTTATATAGCACATGCCACTATAATAAATACTGCATGTACAACTACATTCTACTTTATATAGCACAAGCCACTATAATAAATACTGCATGTACAACTACTTTATATAGCACAAGCCACTATAATAAATACTGCATGTACAACTACTTTATATAGCACAAGCCACTATAATAAATACTGCATGTACAACTACTTTATATAGCACAAGCCACTATAATAAATACTGCATGTACAACTACTTTATATAGCACAAGCCACTATAATAAATACTGCATGTACAACTACTTTATATAGCACAAGCCACTATAATAAATACTGCATGTACAACTACTTTATATAGCACATGCCACTATAATAAATACTGCATGTACAACTACTTTATATAGCACATGCCACTATAATAAATACTGCATGTACAACTACTTTATATAGCACAAGCCACTATAATAAATACTGCATGTACAACTACATTGCTACTTTATATAGCACAAGCCACTATAATAAATACTGCATGTACAACTACTTTATATAGCACATGCCACTATAATAAATACTGCATGTACAACTACTTTATATAGCACAAGCCACTATAATAAATACTGCATGTACAACTACTTTATATAGCACAAGCCACTATAATAAATACTGCATGTACAACTACTTTATATAGCACATGCCACTATAATAAATACTGCATGTACAACTACTTTATATAGCACAAGCCACTATAATAAATACTGCATGTACAACTACTTTATATAGCACAAGCCACTATAATAAATACTGCATGTACAACTACTTATATAGCACAAGCCACTATAATAAATACTGCATGTACAACTACTTTATATAGCACAAGCCACTATAATAAATACTGCATGTACAACTACTTTATATAGCACAAGCCACTATAATAAATACTGCATGTACAACTACATTGCTACTTTATATAGCACAAGCCACTATAATAAATACTGCATGTACAACTACTTTATATAGCACAAGCCACTATAATAAATACTGCATGTACAACTACTTTATATAGCACAAGCCACTATAATAAATACTGCATGTACAACTATCTACTTTATATAGCACAAGCCACTATAATAAATACTGCATGTACAACTACATTCTACTTTATATAGCACAAGCCACTATAATAAATACTGCATGTACAACTACTTTATATAGCACAAGCCACTATAATAAATACTGCATGTACAACTACTTTATATAGCACAAGCCACTATAATAAATACTGCATGTACAACTAATTCTACTTTATATAGCACATGCCACTATAATAAATACTGCATGTACAACTACTTTATATAGCACAAGCCACTATAATAAATACTGCATGTACAACTACTTTATATAGCACAAGCCACTATAATAAATACTGCATGTACAACTACTTTATATAGCACATGCCACTATAATAAATACTGCATGTACAACTACTTTATATAGCACATGCCACTATAATAAATACTGCATGTACAACTAATTCTACTTTATATAGCACATGCCACTATAATAAATACTGCATGTACAACTACTTTATATAGCACAAGCCACTATAATAAATACTGCATGTACAACTAATTCTACTTTATATAGCACATGCCACTATAATAAATACTGCATGTACAACTACTTTATATAGCACATGCCACTATAATAAATACTGCATGTACAACTACTTTATATAGCACAAGCCACTATAATAAATACTGCATGTACAACTACTTTATATAGCACATGCCACTATAATAAATACTGCATGTACAACTACTTTATATAGCACATGCCACTATAATAAATACTGCATGTACAACTAATTCTACTTTATATAGCACATGCCACTATAATAAATACTGCATGTACAACTACTTTATATAGCACAAGCCACTATAATAAATACTGCATGTACAACTACATTGCTACTTTATATAGCACATGCCACTATAATAAATACTGCATGTACAACTACTTTATATAGCACAAGCCACTATAATAAATACTGCATGTACAACTACTTTATATAGCACAAGCCACTATAATAAATACTGCATGTACAACTACTTTATATAGCACAAGCCACTATAATAAATACTGCATGTACAACTACATTGCTACTTTATATAGCACATGCCACTATAATAAATACTGCATGTACAACTACTTTATATAGCACAAGCCACTATAATAAATACTGCATGTACAACTACTTTATATAGCACAAGCCACTATAATAAATACTGCATGTACAACTACTTTATATAGCACATGCCACTATAATAAATACTGCATGTACAACTACTTTATATAGCACAAGCCACTATAATAAATACTGCATGTACAACTACTTTATATAGCACAAGCCACTATAATAAATACTGCATGTACAACTACATTGCTACTTTATATAGCACAAGCCACTATAATAAATACTGCATGTACAACTACTTTATATAGCACAAGCCACTATAATAAATACTGCATGTACAACTACATTGCTACTTTATATAGCACAAGCCACTATAATAAATACTGCATGTACAACTACTTTATATAGCACAAGCCACTATAATAAATACTGCATGCACAACTACATTGCTACTTTATATAGCACATGCCACTATAATAAATACTGCATGTACAACTATATTATATAGCACATGTCACTATATTAAATACTGCATTCACAACTACTTCTACTTTATATAGCACATGCCACTATAATAAATACTGCATGTACAACTACATTGCTACTTTATATAGCACAAGCCACTATAATAAATACTGCATGTACAACTACTTTATATAGCACAAGCCACTATAATAAATACTGCATGTACAACTACATTGATACTTTTAGCACATGCCACTATAATAAATACTGCATGTACAACTACTTTATATAGCACAAGCCACTATAATAAATACTGCATGTACAACTACTTTATATAGCACATGCCACTATAATAAATACTGCATGTACAACTATATTACTACTTTATATAGCACATGCCACTATAATAAATACTGCATGTACAACTACATGCTACTTTATATAGCACAAGCCACTATAATAAATACTGCATGTACAACTACTTTATATAGCACAAGCCACTATAATAAATACTGCATGTACAACTACTTTATATAGCACATGCCACTATAATAAATACTGCATGTACAACTACTTTATATAGCACATGCCACTATAATAAATACTGCATGTACAACTACTTTATATAGCACACGCCACTATAATAAATACTGCATGTACAACTACATTGTTACTTTATATAGCACAAGCCACTATAATAAATACTGCATGTACAACTACTTTATATAGCACAAGCCACTATAATAAATACTGCATGCACAACTACATTACTACTTTATATAGCACATGCCACTATAATAAATACTGCATGTACAACTACTTTATATAGCACATGCCACTATAATAAATACTGCATGTACCTACTTTATATAGCACAAGCCACTATAATAAATACTGCATATACAACAATTGCTACTTTATATAGCACATGCCACTATAATAAATACTGCATGTACAACTACTTTATATAGCACAAGCCACTATAATAAATACTGCATGTACAACTACTTTCTACTTTATATAGCACATGCCACTATAATAAATACTGCATGTACAACTACATTGCTACTTTATATAGCACAAGCCACTATAATAAATACTGCATGTACAACTACATTTACTTTATATAGCACAAGCCACTATAATAAATACTGCATGTACAACTACATTGCTACTTTATATAGCACAAGCCACTATAATAAATACTGCATGCACAACTACATTGCTACTTTATATAGCACAAGCCACTATAATAAATACTGCATGTACAACTACTTTATATAGCACAAGCCACTATAATAAATACTGCATGTACAACTACTTTATATAGCACATGCCACTATAATAAATACTGCATGCACAACTATATTACTACTTTATATAGCACATGTCACTATAATAAATACTGCATGTACAACTACACTGCTACTTTATATAGCACAAGCCACTATAATAAATACTGCATGTACAACTACTTTATATAGCACATGCCACTATAATAAATACTGCATGTACAACTACTTTATATAGCACACGCCACTATAATAAATACTGCATGTACAACTACTTTATATAGCACATGCCACTATAATAAATACTGCATGTAGAACTACTTTATATAGCACACGCCACTATAATAAATACCGCATGTACAACTACATTGTTACTTTATATAGCACAAGCCACTATAATAAATACTGCATATACAACTATATTGCTACTTTGTCTAGCACAAGCCACTATAATAAATACTGCATTCACAACTACATTGCTACTTTGTCTAGCACAT
Source organism: Archivesica marissinica (assembly GCA_014843695.1). Classification (NCBI taxonomy): domain Eukaryota; kingdom Metazoa; phylum Mollusca; class Bivalvia; order Venerida; family Vesicomyidae; genus Archivesica; species Archivesica marissinica. The sequence goes on along the minus strand of JABXNX010000391.1, from coordinate 6,637 downwards.
GCCACTATAATAAATACTGCATATACAACTACATTGGTTCTTTATATAGCACATGCCACTATAATAAATACTGCATGTACCACTACTTTATATAGCACAATCCACTATAATACATGCTGCATGCACAACTACATTGCTACTTTATATAGCACATGCCACTATAATAAATACTGCATGCACAACTATATTACTACGTTGTCTAGCACATGTCACTATATTAAATACTGCATTCACAACTACATTGCTACTTTATATAGCACATGCCACTATAATAAATACTGCATGTACAACTACATTGCTACTTTATATAGCACAAGCCACTATAATAAATACTGCATGTACAACTACTTTATATAGCACAAGCCACTATAATAAATACTGCATATACAACTACATTGATACTTTGTCTAGCCCATGCCACTATAATAAATAATGCATGTACAACTACTTTATATAGCACAAGCCACTATAATAAATACTGCATGTACAACTACTTTATATAGCACATGCCACTATAATAAATACTGCATGTACAACTATATTACTACTTTATATAGCACATGTCACTATAATAAATACTGCATGTACAACTACACTGCTACTTTATATAGCACAAGCCACTATAATAAATACTGCATGTACAACTACTTTATATAGCACATGCCACTATAATAAATACTGCATGTACAACTACTTTATATAGCACATGCCACTATAATAAATACTGCATGTACAACTACTTTATATAGCACATGCCACTATAATAAATACTGCATGTACAACTACTTTATATAGCACACGCCACTATAATAAATACTGCATGTACAACTACATTGTTACTTTATATAGCACAAGCCACTATAATAAATACTGCATATACAACTATATTGCTACTTTGTCTAGCACAAGCCACTATAATAAATACTGCATTCACAACTACATTGCTACTTTGTCTAGCACATGCCACTATAATAAATACTGCATATACAACTACATTGCTACTTTATATAGCACATGCCACTATAATAAATACTGCATGTACCACTACTTTATATAGCACAAGTCACTATAATAAATACTGCATATACAACCACATTGCTACTTTATATAGCACATGCCACTATAATAAATACTGCATGTACCACTACTTTATATAGCACAAGTCACTATAATAAATACTGCATGTACAACTACTTTGCTACTTTATATAGCACATGCCACTATAATAAATACCGCATGTACAACTACATTGCTACTTTATATAGCACAAGCCACTATAATAAATACTGCATGTACAACTACATTGCTACTTTATATAGCACAAGCCACTATAATAAATACTGCATATACAACTACATTGCTACTTTATATAGCACAAGCCACTATAATAAATACTGCATGCACAACTACATTGCTACTTTATATAGCACAAGCCACTATAATAAATACTGCATGTACAACTACTTTATATAGCACAAGCCACTATAATAAATACTGCATGTACAACTACTTTATATAGCACATGCCACTATAATAAATACTGCATGCACAACTATATTACTACTCTATATAGCACATGTCACTATAATAAATACTGCATGTACAACTACACTGCTACTTTATATAGCACAAGCCACTATAATAAATACTGCATGTACAACTACTTTATATAGCACATGCCACTATAATAAATACTGCATGTACAACTACTTTATATAGCACATGCCACTATAATAAATACTGCATGTACAACTACTTTATATAGCACATGCCACTATAATAAATACTGCATGTACAACTACTTTATATAGCACACGCCACTATAATAAATACCGCATGTACAACTACATTGTTACTTTATATAGCACAAGCCACTATAATAAATACTGCATATACAACTATATTGCTACTTTGTCTAGCACAAGCCACTATAATAAATACTGCATTCACAACTACATTGCTACTTTGTCTAGCACATGCCACTATAATAAATACTGCATATACAACTACATTGGTACTTTATATAGCACATGCCACTATAATAAATACTGCATGTACCACTACTTTATATAGCACAAGTCACTATAATAAATACTGCATATACAACCACATTGCTACTTTATATAGCACATGCCACTATAATAAATACTGCATGTACCACTACTTTATATAGCACAAGTCACTATAATAAATACTGCATGTACAACTACTTTGCTACTTTATATAGCACATGCCACTATAATAAATACTGCATGTACAACTACATTGCTACTTTATATAGCACAAGCCACTATAATAAATACTGCATATACAACTACATTGCTACTTTATATAGCACAAGCCACTATAATAAATACTGCATGCACAACTACATTGCTACTTTATATAGCACAAGCCACTATAATAAATACTGCATGTACAACTACTTTATATAGCACAAGCCACTATAATAAATACTGCATGTACAACTACTTTATATAGCACATGCCACTATAATAAATACTGCATGCACAACTACATTGCTACTTTATATAGCACAAGCCACTATAATAAATACTGCATGTACAACTACTTTATATAGCACAAGCCACTATAATAAATACTGCATGTACAACTACTTTATATAGCACAAGCCACTATAATAAATACTGCATGTACAACTACTTTATATAGCACAAGCCACTATAATAAATACTGCATGTACAACTACTTTATATAGCACAAGCCACTATAATAAATACTGCATGTGCAACTACTTTATATAGCACATGCCACTATAATAAATTAAATATCTATCTATTTCATAATTGTATATAGGAAACCCGAGTACGAAGGCATATGTTAAATGTAATATCGTTTACCCGCACCTCATCCCCCCTTTACCCGCACATCCCCCCTTTACCCGCACCTCATCCCCCCTTTACCCGCCCCTCATCCCCCCACACCACCCATTGAAACTAACCCCCCCTGTTACTGCACACCTGTTGACATAGGGACACATTAAGGCCATATATCTTCAATAGAGACTTGTCTTGATATTTTATCCTGTAGTTTACTTGCCAGCTGATATCCATTTAGAATCAATATGATAATCGGATACATTGATACGCCATATTCTCTCTGCTCCACAGTTCATTTAGTTGTTGGCGAAACTACTGTATTTTGTCGCTTGGTGCAAACTTGGCGGGATACAACATAGTTTTAAAACATGTTTATGTTATACTACTTGTGAACATGGAATATTCTCGTACGGATTGAGGTGAATCCTTCATATTTGAAATTTGTTTTGAGTGATTTTATTATTTTAATTATAAGCAAACACGGAGTGTTAGTTTACACTGTCTAGGATTGTCTGTGAGTCTCATCTTACATATAAATGTACATATAAATATAGATTGTGTGCACTAGAGGAGAGGTTTAAAGTTTGATTTCACTCATTAAGTGTGTACGATACAACTAATAAGAATCCAATAGTTTCAGAAGAAAGTGCGTTCCATTTAAATTGTGACTTAAAAGGGGCATTCGTTTTGATTTGGAGAAACTAAATGTGTGGATCTGACAGACGCAAGAAGACCAGAAGGGTATGTGTATTTATTAAATAGATACAGCATTAAGGGCATTCCACTAACGTCACTATGTGGATTGCCAACATGTTGTTATTTTTAGTTTATACAAATTTACTGTTAGCTCGATTGCGAAACAGATTCTTCCAATATTAGCTTAAACGCTCTCGAGACATCATCCTGATGGATTCCATGGATTCCATCGCTCTCGAGACCTAATCCTGATGGATTCCATGGACTCCATCGCTCTCGAGACTTCATCCAGATGGATTCCATGGATTCCATCGCTCTCGAGACTTCATCCTGATGGATTCCATGGACTCCATCGCTCTCGAGACATCATCCTGATGGATTCCATGGATTCCATCGCTCTCGAGACCTCATCCTGATGGATTCCATGGATTCCATCGCTCTAGAGACTTCATCCTGATGGATTCCATGGATTCCATCGCTCTCGTGACTTCATCCTGATGGAATATATGGACTCCATCGATCTCGAGACCTCATCCTGATGGATTCCATGGACTCCATCGATCTCGAGACCTCATCCTGATGGATTCCATGGATTCCATCGCTCTCGAGACTTCATCCTGATGGATTCCATGGACTCCATCGCTCTCGCGACATCATCCTGATGGATTCCATCGCTCTCGAGACATCATCCTGATGGAATATATGGACTCCATCGATCTCGAGACCTCATCCTGATGGAATATATGGACTCCATCGCTCTCGAGACATCATCCTGATGGATTCCATGGATTCCATCGCTCTCGAGACATCATCCTGATGGAATATATGGACTCCATCGATCTCGAGACCTCATCCTGATGGAATATATGGACTCCATCGCTCTCGAGACATCATCCTGATGGATTGCATGGACTCCATCGCTCTCGTGACATCATCCTGATGGAATCCATGGACTCTATCGCATTGCTGGAGACCTCATCCTGATGGAATCCATGGACTCTATCGCATTGCTGGATACCTCATCCTGATGGAATCCATGGACTCTATCGCATTGCTGGAGACCTCATCCTAATGGAATCCATGGACTCTATCGCATTGCTGGATACCTCATCCTGATGGAATCCATGGACTCTATCGCATTGCTGGAGACCTCATCCTGATGGAATCCATTGACTCTATCGCATTGCTGGAGACCTCATCCTGGTGGAATCCATGGACTCTATCGCATTGCTGGAGACCTCATCCTGATGGAATCCATTGACTCTATCGCATTGCTGGAGACCTCATCCTGATGGAATCCATGAACTCTATCGCATTGCTGGAGACCTCATCCTGGTGGAATCCATGGACTCTATCGCATTGCTGGAGAGAAGAGGCAATGTGGATCTAAGAGCTTTGGCTAAGGACACCGTCGGTTTGACGGGCTTCACATCACGTTATGAGAGGGAAATGAGAACATATTGTAAACATAATGTTATAAATAAGACAAATCTCGAGTACGCTCCAAGCTAAGAATAAAATGCATTATCATAATACTGTTAATATTAGAGGCAAACAGGCCTGGATGTTATACAACTGTTCTACAATCTCAAACTCAGTCTCAAGTTTCTGATTGGTTGAGCCAACAGCAAATCTCAAGACTCATATAATCACATTTTTTGAGTTCGAGTTTGAGATCTGAAAAAAGTTTTATAACTCATTTGCAGTATGTCTTATGTATTTTGTTGTACGTTATATTTGATTTATGCTTTGGAATACATATATTTTTTAACCAAACAGCTGAAAACTAAATGAACGTTCAAGAGGACACTACAAACTAAGTGTAGTTGAATACATTATAATTTAGGTATATTAAGGGCCACATACTTTTGCAGAAAACCTTAATCTAGCTGTACCGTTAGGCAGGATATAGTATTAATTGATTGAGTACTTGATTACTAATACTATAATATATATTATATTCGTTTTTCCCCAAAATATTTGTAATAATATTAAAATAGGTTGGCACATATATAATAATTATTCATGTACATGTATACAAGTATTAGTTCTTGCATCTTATATCGCATTTTCCATGCAAGTCTGTATGTTCAGTAATAATAATAATGACTTTATTTATAGAGAGAACTCATTTAAACAATTAAGTGGATCTAACACTAAGCGCTAAAACATTAAAACATGAAATAACACGACGACACATATTTATGTAAACACTAACAAATAATACAGACTGGCATGGAAAATGAATTATACAGACTGGCATGGGAAATGATTTATACAGACTGGCATGGGAAATGATTTATACAGACTGGCATGGGACATGATTTATACAGACTGGCATGGGAAGTGATTTATACAGACTGGCATGGGAAATGATTTATACAGACTGGCATGGGAAATGATTTATACAGACTGGCATGGGACATGATTTATACAGACTGGCATGGGAAATGATTTATACAGACTGGCATGGGAAATGATTTATACAGACTGGCATGGGACATGATTTATACAGACTGGCATGGGAAATGATTTATACAGACTGGCATGGGAAATGAGTTATACAGACTGGCAAGGTATAAGATGGGCTGGAGTAGTTAACTAATGTCCACCAAGGTATAAGACGCGTTGGAGTAGTAATGTCCACCAAGGTATAAGACGGGTTGGAGTAGTAATGTCCACCAAGGTATAAGACGGGTTGGAGTAGTTAACTAATGTCCACCAAGGTATAAGATGGGTTGGAGTAGTTAACTAATGTCCACCAAGGTATAAGACGGGTTTGAGTAGTAATGTCCACCAAGGTATAAGACGGGTTGGAGTAGTAATGTCCACCAAGGTATAAGACGGGTTGGAGTAGTAATGTCCACCAAGGTATAAGACGGGTTGGAGTAGTTAACTAATGTCCACCAAGGTATAAGATGGGTTGGAGTAGTTAACTAATGTCCACCAAGGTATAAGACGGGTTTGAGTAGTAATGTCCACCAAGGTATAAGACGGGTTGGAGTAGTAATGTCCACCAAGGTATAAGACGGGTTGGAGTAGTAATGTCCACCAAGGTATAAGACGGGTTGGAGTAGTTAACTAATGTCCACCAAGGTATA
>JABXNX010000390.1:0-17717 GCA_014843695.1 Archivesica marissinica | reverse complement strand
TTAGGTTGCCTGGGTGACATTGTGGCAGTTAGGTTGCCTGGGTAACATTGTGGCAGTTAGGTTGTCTGGGTGACATTGTGGCAGTTAGGTTGTCTGGGTGACATTGTGGCAGTTAGGTTGTCTGGGTAACATTGTGGCAGTTAGGTTGTTTGGGTGTTGTGGCAGTTAGGTTGTCTGGGTAGCATTGTGGCAGTTAGGTTGTCTGGGTAGCATTTGGCAGTTAGGTTGTCTGGGTGACATTGTGGCAGTTAGGTTGTCTGGGTAGCATTGTGGCAGTTAGGTTGCCTGGGTAACATTGTGGCAGTTAGGTTGTCTGGGTGACATTGTGGCAGTTAGGTTGCCTGGGTGACATTGTGGCAGTTAGGTTGCCTGGGTAACATTGTGGCAGTTAGGTTGCCTGGGTAGCATTGTGGCAGTTATGTAGCCTGGGTAGCATTGTGGCAGTTAGGTAGCCTGGGTAGCATTGTGGCAGTTAGGTTGTCTGGGTAGCATTGTGGCAGTTAGGTTGTCTGGGTGACATTGTGGCAGTTAGGTTGTTTGGGTGACAATTGTGGCAGTTAGGTTGTCTGGGTGACATTGTGGCAGTTAGGTTGTCTGGGTGACATTGTGGCAGTTAGGTAGCCTGGGTAACATTGTGGCAGTTAGGTAGTCTGGGTGACAAATTGTGGCAGTTAGGTTGTCTGGGTGACAATGTGGCAGTTAGGTTGTCTGGGTGACAAATTGTGGCAGTTAGGTAGTCTGGGTAGCATTGTGGCAGTTAGGTTGCTGGATAGCATTGTGGCAGTTAGGTTGTCTGGGTAGCATTGTGGCAGTTAGGTAGCCTGGGTAACATTGTGGCAGTTAGGTTGTCTGGGTAGCATTGTGGCAGTTAGGTTGTCTGGGTGACATTGTGGCAGTTAGGTTGTCTGGGTGGCAGTTAGGTAGTCTGGGTGACAAATTGTGGCAGTTAGGTTGTCTGGGTGACAACTTGTGGCAGTTAGGTTGTCTGGGTAACATTGTGGCAGTTAGGTTGCCTGGGTAACATTGTGGCAGTTAGGTTGCCTGGGTAGCATTGTGGCAGTTAGGTTGTCTGGGTAGCATTGTGGCAGTTAGGTTGTCTGGGTGACATTGTGGCAGTTAGGTTGTTTGGGTGACAAATTGTGGCAGTTAGGTTGTCTAGGTGACAAATTGTGGCAGTTAGGTTGTCTGGGTGACAAATTGTGGCAGTTAGGTTGTCTGGGTGACAAATTGTGGCAGTTAGGTAGCCTGGGTAACATTGTGGCAGTTAGGTAGTCTGGGTGACAACTTGTGGCAGTTAGGTTGTCTGGGTGACAAATTGTGGCAGTTAGGTTGTCTGGGTGACAAATTGTGGCAGTTAGGTTGTCTGGGTAACATTGTGGCAGTTAGGTTGCCTGGGTAACATTGTGGCAGTTAGATTGCCTGGGTAGCATTGTGGCAGTTAGGTTGTCTGGGTAGCATTGTGGCAGTTAGGTTGTCTGGGTAACATTGTGGCAGTTAGGTTGTTTGGGTGGCAGTTAGGTTGCCTGGGTAACATTGTGGCAGTTAGGTTGTCTGGGTGACATTGTGGCAGTTAGGTTGCCTGGGTGACATTGTGGCAGTTAGGTTGCCTGGGTAACATTGTGGCAGTTAGGTTGCCTGGGTAACATTGTGGCAGTTAGGTTGTCTGGGTAGCATTGTGGCAGTTAGGTTGTCTGGGTGACATTGTGGCAGTTAGGTTGTCTGGGTAACATTGTGGCAGTTAGGTTGCCTGGGTAACATTGTGGCAGTTAGGTTGTCTGGGTGACATTGTGGCAGTTAGGTTGCCTGGGTGACATTGTGGCAGTTAGGTTGCCTGGGTAACATTGTGGCAGTTAGGTTGCCTGGGTAGCATTGTGGCAGTTAGGTAGCCTGGGTAGCATTGTGGCAGTTAGGTTGTCTGGGTAGCATTGTGGCAGTTAGGTTGTCTGGGTGACATTGTGGCAGTTAGGTTGTCTGGGTGACAACTTGTGGCAGTTAGGTTGTCTGGGTGACAAATTGTGGCAGTTAGGTTGTCTGGGTGACAAATTGTGGCAGTTAGGTAGCCTGGGTAACATTGTGGCAGTTAGGTAGTCTGGGTGACAAATTGTGGCAGTTAGGTTGTCTGGGTGACAAATTGTGGCAGTTAGGTTGTCTGGGTAACATTGTGGCAGTTAGGTTGCCTGGGTAACATTGTGGCAGTTAGGTTGCCTGGGTAACATTGTGGCAGATAGGTTGCCTGGGTAACATTGTGGCAGATAGGTTGCCTGGGTAACATTGTGGCAGTTAGGTTTTCTGGGTAGCATTGTGGCAGTTAGGTTGCCTGGGTAACATTGTGGCAGATAGGTTGCCTGGGTAACATTGTGGCAGTTAGGTTGCCTGGGTAACATTGTGGCAGATAGGTTGCCTGGGTAACATTGTGGCAGTTAGGTTTTCTGGGTAGCATTGTGGCAGTTAGGTTGCCTGGGTAACATTGTGGCAGTTAGGTTGCCTGGGTAACATTGTGGCAGTTAGGTTGCCTGGGTAACTTCCTCAAATAATCCGACCAATATGTGGCGAGATTAATTAGTGATGAAGATGTTCTCAAGTAACCACGGTAACACCTTGTTGGAACAGGATATCATACATCTAAAATACTAGAATGTGATGTTTTTGTAAACACATGACTGTCTCTGACACTATGAACTGACCATCCCTATCAAGTATTATGTCTGTATGTCTATCCGTGAGGCGGTGGTGGCAACTTTATTCAAGAAATAGGGCGTAAGCTGATGCAAGAGTGCACCGTACACTGGTTTCAAATTCCAATGATACTGTACTGTTAAATTCCAATGACACTGTACTGTTAAATTCCAATGATACAGTACTGTTAAATTCCAATGATACAGTACTGTTAAATTCCAATGATACAGTACTGTTAAATTCCAATGATACAGTACTGTTAAATTCCAATGCTACAGTAGTTAAATTCCAATGCTACAATACTGTTAAATTCCAATGATACAGTACTGTCAAATTCCAATGATATGGTACTGTTAAATTCCAATGCTACAATACTGTTAAATTCCAATGATACAATACAGTTAAATTCAATGCTACAATACTGTTAAATTCCAATGATACAGTACAGTTAAATTCCAATGATACAGTACAGTTAAATTCCAATGATACAGTACAGTTAAATTCCAATGATACAATACTGTTAAATTCCAATGATACAGTACAGTTAAATTCCAATGATACAGTACAGTTAAATTCCAATGATACAATACTGTTAAATTCCAATGCTACAATACTGTTAAATTCAATGCTACAATACTGTTAAATTCAATGCTACAATACTGTTAAATTCCAATGCTACAATACTGTTAAATTCCAATGCTACAATACTGTTAAATTCCAATGCTACAATACTGTTAAATTCCAATGCTACAATACTGTTAAATTCCAATGCTACAATACTGTTAAATTCCAATGCTACGATACTGTTAAATTTCAGTGCTACGATAATGGTATTATCTTTGGGATAAACTCGCTAAAATGAATCCTTTCCGATGAGAAATGGAGGAGTGAGTTGGTATACAGATAAAGCTTATGGGATATTGTGTTGACATTTACAAAAATCAGATTTCTTAAATGGAGACAAATTTCAAGAAACAAGTTAGGAATTTGTTGCATGTTTCATGCATACTATCATCTATTTATTTACTTATATGGCACTTGGAATGGCTATGTTATAACATATAAATAAACATGGCAATATCATAGAACAGCAAACAATGTATATGTTATAAAATATAAATAAACATGGCAATATCATAGATTATCACAGCAAACAATGTATATGTTATAAAATATCACAGCAAACAATGTATATATAATAATTCTGTAAGATTAATACCTAATGTAGATTAGAACAGTGAAATGTTACAATATATATGGTACAAATAACAATACCACAAGTTATCATACACCATTTTGCATTAGACTGTACAATATTAAAAATACACCACATATACGGTAAATAAACTGGCAACTCATTGGTGAATGCACATCCTGGTAGTAAATGCAGATAGGTAGTCTGGGTGACATTGTGGCAGTTAGGTTGCCTGGGTGACATTGTGTCAGTTAGGTTGTCTGGGTGACATTGTGGCAGATAGGTAGTCTGGGTGACATTGTGGCAGTTAGGTTGTCTGGGTAACATTGTGGCAGTTAGGTTGTCTGGGTGACATTGTGGCAGTTAGGTTGTTTGGGTGACAAATTGTGGCAGTTAGGTTGTCTAGGTGACAAATTGTGGCAGTTAGGTTGTCTGGGTGACAAATTGTGGCAGTTAGGTTGTCTGGGTGACAAATTGTGGCAGTTAGGTAGCCTGGGTAACATTGTGGCAGTTAGGTAGTCTGGGTGACAACTTGTGGCAGTTAGGTTGTCTGGGTGACAAATTGTGGCAGTTAGGTTGTCTGGGTGACAAATTGTGGCAGTTAGGTTGTCTGGGTAACATTGTGGCAGTTAGGTTGTCTGGGTAGCATTGTGGCAGTTAGGTTGTCTGGGTGACATTGTGGCAGTTAGGTTGCCTGGGTAACATTGTGGCAGTTAGGTTGCCTGGGTAGCATTGTGGCAGTTAGGTTGTCTGGGTAGCATTGTGGCAGTTAGGTTGTCTGGGTAACATTGTGGCAGTTAGGTTGTTTGGGTGGCAGTTAGGTTGCCTGGGTAACATTGTGGCAGTTAGGTTGTCTGGGTGACATTGTGGCAGTTAGGTTGCCTGGGTGACATTGTGGCAGTTAGGTTGCCTGGGTAACATTGTGGCAGTTAGGATGCCTGGGTAACATTGTGGCAGTTAGGTTGTCTGGGTAGCATTGTGGCAGTTAGGTTGCCTGGGTAACATTGTGGCAGTTAGGTTGCCTGGGTGACATTGTGGCAGTTAGGTTGTCTGGGTGACATTGTGGCAGTTAGGTTGTCTGGGTGACATTGTGGCAGTTAGGTTGTCTGGGTAACATTGTGGCAGTTAGGTTGCCTGGGTAACATTGTGGCAGTTAGGTTGTCTGGGTGACATTGTGGCAGTTAGGTTGCCTGGGTGACATTGTGGCAGTTAGGTTGCCTGGGTAACATTGTGGCAGTTAGGTTGCCTGGGTAGCATTGTGGCAGTTAGGTAGCCTGGGTAGCATTGTGGCAGTTAGGTTGTCTGGGTAGCATTGTGGCAGTTAGGTTGTCTGGGTGACATTGTGGCAGTTAGGTTGTTTGGGTGACAAATTGTGGCAGTTAGGTTGTCTGGGTGACAACTTGTGGCAGTTAGGTTGTCTGGGTGACAAATTGTGGCAGTTAGGTTGTCTGGGTGACAAATTGTGGCAGTTAGGTAGCCTGGGTAACATTGTGGCAGTTAGGTAGTCTGGGTGACAAATTGTGGCAGTTAGGTTGTCTGGGTAACATTGTGGCAGTTAGGTTGCCTGGGTAACATTGTGGCAGTTAGGTTGCCTGGGTAACATTGTGGCAGATAGGTTGCCTGGGTAACATTGTGGCAGATAGGTTGCCTGGGTAACATTGTGGCAGTTAGGTTGCCTGGGTAACATTGTGGCAGTTAGGTTGCCTAGGTAACATTGTGGCAGATAGGTTGCCTGGGTAACATTGTGGCAGTTAGGTTTTCTGGGTAGCATTGTGGCAGTTAGGTTGCCTGGGTAACATTGTGGCAGTTAGGTTGCCTGGGTAACTTCCTCAAATAATCCGACCAATATGTGGCGAGATTAATTAGTGATGAAGATGTTCTCAAGTAACCACGGTAACACCTTGTTGGAACAGGATATCATACATCTAAAATACTAGAATGTGATGTTTTTGTAAACACATGACTGTCTCTGACACTATGAACTGACCATCCCTATCAAGTATTATGTCTGTATGTCTATCCGTGAGGCGGTGGTGGCAACTTTATTCAAGAAATAGGGCGTAAGCTGATGCAAGAGTGCACCGTACACTGGTTTCAAATTCCAATGATACTGTACTGTTAAATTCCAATGACACTGTACTGTTAAATTCCAATGATACAGTACTGTTAAATTCCAATGATACAGTACTGTTAAATTCCAATGATACAGTACTGTTAAATTCCAATGCTACAGTAGTTAAATTCCAATGCTACAATACTGTTAAATTCCAATGATACAGTACTGTCAAATTCCAATGATATGGTACTGTTAAATTCCAATGCTACAATACTGTTAAATTCCAATGATACAATACAGTTAAATTCAATGCTACAATACTGTTAAATTCCAATGATACAGTACAGTTAAATTCCAATGATACAGTACAGTTAAATTCCAATGATACAATACTGTTAAATTCCAATGATACAGTACAGTTAAATTCCAATGATACAGTACAGTTAAATTCCAATGATACAATACTGTTAAATTCCAATGCTACAATACTGTTAAATTCCAATGCTACAATACTGTTAAATTCCAATGCTACAATACTGTTAAATTCAATGCTACAATACTGTTAAATTCAATGCTACAATACTGTTAAATTCCAATGCTACAATACTGTTAAATTCCAATGCTACAATACTGTTAAATTCCAATGCTACAATACTGTTAAATTCCAATGCTACAATACTGTTAAATTCCAATGCTACGATACTGTTAAATTTCAGTGCTACGATAATGGTATTATCTTTGGGATAAACTCGCTAAAATGAATCCTTTCCGATGAGAAATGGAGGAGTGAGTTGGTATACAGATAAAGCTTATGGGATATTGTGTTGACATTTACAAAAATCAGATTTCTTAAATGGAGACAAATTTCAAGAAACAAGTTAGGAATTTGTTGCATGTTCATGCATACTATCATCTATTTATTTACTTATATGGCACTTGGAATGGCTATGTTATAACATATAAATAAATATGGCAATATCATAGAACAGCAAACAATGTATATGTTATAAAATATAAATAAACATGGCAATATCATAGATTATCACAGCAAACAATGTATATGTTATAAAATATCACAGCAAACAATGTATATATAATAATTCTGTAAGATTAATACCTAATGTAGATTAGAACAGTGAAATGTTACAATATATATGGTACAAATAACAATACCACAAGTTATCATACACCATTTTGCATTAGACTGTACAATATTAAAAATACACCACATATACGGTAAATAAACTGGCAACTCATTGGTGAATGCACATCCTGGTAGTAAATGCACATCCTGGTAGTAAATGCATATCCTGGTAGTGAATGCACATCCTGGTAGTAAATGCACATACTGGTAGTGAATGCACATCCTGGTAGTGAATGCACATCCTGGTAGTAAATGCACATCCTGGTAGTGAATGCACATCCTGGTAGTGAATGTACATCCTGGTAGTGAATGCACATCCTGGTAGTAAATGCACATCCTGGTAGTAAATGCACATCCTGGTAGTGAATGCACATCCTGGTAGTAAATGCACATCCTGGTAGTAAATGCACATCCTGGTAGTGAATGCACATCCTGGTAGTAAATGTACATCCTGGTAGTGAATGCACATCCTGGTAGTGAATGCACATCCTGGTAGTAAATGTACATCCTGGTAGTGAATGCACATCCTGGTAGTGAATGCACATCCTGGTAGTGAATGCACATCTTGGTAGTGAACGCACATCCTGGTAGTAAATGCACATCCTGGTAGTAAATGCACATCCTGGTAGTAAATGCACATCCTGGTAGTGAATGCACATCCTGGTAGTAAATGTACATCCTGGTAGTGAATGCACATCCTGGTAGTGAATGCACATCCTGGTAGTAAATGTACATCCTGGTAGTGAATGCACATCCTGGTAGTGAATGCACATCCTGGTAGTGAATGCACATCTTGGTAGTGAACGCACATCCTGGTAGTAAATGCACATCCTGGTAGTAAATGCACATCCTGGTAGTAAATGCACATCCTGGTAGTGAATGCACATCCTGGTAGTAAATGTACATCCTGGTAGTGAATGCACATCCTGGTAGTGAATGCACATCCTGGTAGTAAATGTACATCCTGGTAGTGAATGCACATCCTGGTAGTGAATGCACATCCTCGTAGTGAATGCACATCCTGGTAGTGAACGCACATCCTGGTAGTGAATGTACATCCTGGTAGTAAATGTAAATGTACATCTTGGTAGTGAATGCACATCCTGGTAGTGAATGCACATCTTGGTAGTGAATGCACATCCTGGTAGTAAATGCACATCCTGGTAGTGAATGCACATCCTGGTAGTAAATGCACATCTTGGTAGTGAATGCACATCCTGGTAGTGAATGCACATCCTGGTAGTAAATGCACATCCTGGTAGTAAATGCACATCCTGGTAGTAAATGTACATCCTGGTAGTAAATGTACATCACATCCTGGTAGTAAATGTACATCCTGGTAGTAAATGTACATCCTAGTAGTAAATGCACATCCTGGTAGTAAATTTACATCCTGGTAGTGAATGCACATCCTGGTAGTAAATGCACATCCTGGTAGTGAATGCACATCCTGGTAGTGAATGCACATCCTGGTAGTAAATGCACATCCTGGTAGTAAATGCATTTCCTGGTGTTTGTTTCTATGGCAATCCAGTCATAAATACATAATACATGCGTGTTACTATAGCAACACATTGATGAATGTAATGTTTATTTCTATTTACTATTTTCACTGCTGTAAATGACATTCGGGGGTGATTGCCTCTCGGACACCCCTAGTAAATGTCTATACACCAACTCGGGGGTAAATGTTTATGTGGCAAGTTGTGGGTGAATATTCCGCAGCAACTCATGAGTGTATAGAATTTCCTAGCGCTTGAATAGCTCTGTCAAACTTCATTAGATCGTCGAGAGTTTTCAACTCAAGTTTCGTCTCCAACCAGCGGTAGAAAGTTTCGGGAGACTGGAAAGTCAAGGTCATACATTAGTTAACAAGAGTAAAGTTTGTAACAGGCTGTGGTTGATCTGGATCTATTTTGTTTGCAAAAGCCTTTAAATGTATCCAGAATGAAATGGGTTAATATATTTTAAATAAATCCATGCTGAACGTTTCCTTGCATATGTATTAAAAATGATATTTTAAAAGAGTAACCTTGTGTCATCAAGAATTAAAGCACTTGATAAGTTGTATTATTTCATAGAGCATATATACGTTGTATTATTTCATAGAGCATATATATGTTGTATTATTTCATAGAGCATATATACGTTGTATTATTTCATAGAGCATATATACGTTGTATTATTTCATAGAGCATATATATGTTGTATTATTTCATAGAGCATATATACGTTGTATTATTTCATAGAGCATATATACATTGTATTATTTCATAGAGCATCTATATGTTGTATTATTTCATAGAGCATATATACGTTGTATTATTTCATAGAGCATATATACGTTGTATTATTTCATAGAGCATATATATGTTGTATTATTTCATAGAGCATATATATGTTGTATTATTTCATAGAGCATATATACATTGTATTATTTCATAGAGCATATATACGTTGTATTATTTCATAGAGCATCTATACATTGTATTATTTCATAGAGCATATATACATTGTATTATTTTATAGAGCATATATACATTGTATTATTTCATAGAGCATCTATATGTTGTATTATTTCATAGAGCATATATACGTTGTATTATTTCATAGAGCATATATATATTGTATTATTTTATAGAGCATCTATATGTTGTGATCTATCGGATGTCATGAAGTCCACAGCAGAAACATCATGTAAATTATAAACTAATAACTGATCGGTTCATGGACGATTATTTGCTAGTACTGTAAACTTGGACACTTAATTTGTAAGCTTTATGTTCTTTGTCATGTATATCTTGTCTACAAATGTCTAGTTCATGTTTGTCTACACAGGTCTAGTTCATGTTTGTCTACACATGTCTAGTTCATGTTTGTCTACACAGGTCTAGTTCATGTTTGTCTACACATGTCTAGTTCATGTTTGTCTACAAATGTCTAGCTCATGTTTGTCTCATTCATGTTTGTCTACAAATTTCTAGTTCATGTTTGTCTAGTTCATGTTTGTCTACACATGTCTAGTTCATGTTTGTCTACACAGGTCTAGTTCATGTTTGTCTACACATGTCTAGTTCATGTTTGTCTACACAGGTCTAGTTCATGTTTGTCTACACAGGTCTAGTTCATGTTTGTCTACACATGTCTCATTCATGTTCATGTTTGTCTACACATGTCTAGTTCATGTTCAAGTTTGTCTACACAGGTCTAGTTCAAGTTTGTCTACACATGTCTAGTTCAAGTTTATCTACACATGTCTAGTTCATGTTCATGTTTGTCTACACATGTCTAGTTCATGTTTGTCTACACACATCTAGTTCATGTTTGTCTACACATGTCTAGTTCAAGTTTGTCTACACATGTTTAGTTCATGTTTGTCTACACATGTCTAGTTCATGTTTGTCTACACATGTCTAGTTCATGTTCAAGTTTGTCTACACACGTCTAGTTCAAGTTTGTCTACACACATCTAGTTCATGTTCATCTACACATGTCTAGTTCATGTTCATGTTTGTCTACACATGTCTAGTTCATGTTCAAGTTTGTCTACACACGTCTAGTTCATGTTTGTCTACACATTTCTAGTTCAAGTTTGTCTACACATGTCTAGTTCATGTTCATGTTTGCCTACACATGTCATGTTATCTGTAGCCTGTGCATACATACCTTTACCATTACGCTATGTAGGAACTGTAATTGTTCTCCTGTCATCTTCTTCACTTGCTTGAATGCACTTCCTCTGTAACAATTAAACAGATAATCAATTAACATAGGACATTCCTAGGTAGTAACTAAACAGATAATTAATGAGAAACAGTGGTCAGTAATGAGTTACTGCCATTGAATATTCCTAAAATCTTAATTAGTTTCCTCTGTTTTTATCATGTATGTAGGAACTGTAATTGTTCTCCTGTCATCTTCTTCACTTGCTTGAATGCACTTCCTCTGTAACAATTAAACAGATAATCAATTAACATAGGACATTCCTAGGTAGTAACTAAACAGATAATTAATGAGAAACAGTGGTCAGTAATGAGTTACTGCCATTGAATATTCCTAAAATCTTAATTAGTTTCCTCTGTTTTTATCGTTGTTTCCATTGCACAACATGCTATCCATTTTCATTCATTTTCTCATCTTATAATTATTGAATTATTGAATAAATCTCGACAGATATCCTACAGCATATCCAATGAATACCTTACTGTAAAACATGTGTTATCAATTAATTAACATGCTTTTGATAAAATTACATTTAGTTTAAACAATATTTATTTCTTTTAACAAACATAGTCAAGAATAAATAATATGTACATACATGTAGGATTGAGGAAAAAATTACATTTATCCTACCACAACGTCTGGTTAGAAAATAACAGTAAAAACAAAGGATTCCAACTAAAAGGACCAATATACATTTCGGGATAAATCTGACTTTAACTGTCAAGGGAGGTAATAGAAAACCAGCAGTGTCTCTCAGTAAGGTACACACTTCCTCAGCAGTATATTTAGAGTTACACTTCTCAGCAGTATATTTAGAGTTACACAGACTCAGTAATATATTTAGAGTTACACAGACTCAGTAATATATTTAGAGTTACACAGATTCAGCAGTATATTTAGAGTTACACAGACTCAGTAATATATTTAGAGTTACACAGACTCAGTAATATATTTAGAGTTACACAGACTCAGTAATATATTTAGAGTTACACAGACTCAGTACTATATTTAGAGTTACACAGACTCAGTAATATATTTAGAGTTACACAGACTCAGCAGTATATTTAGAGTTACACAGACTCAGTAATATATTTAGAGTTACACAGACTCAGTAATATATTTAGAGTTACACAGATTCAGCAGTATATTTAGAGTTACACAGACTCAGTAATATATTTAGAGTTACAAGACTAGTAATATATTTAGAGTTACACAGACTCAGCAGTATATTTAGAGTTACACAGACTGTAATATATTTAGAGTTACACAGACTCAGTAATATATTTAGAGTTACACAGACTCTGTAATATATTTAGAGTTACACAGACTCTGTAATATATTTAGAGTTACACAGACTCAGCAGTATATTTAGAGTTACACAGACTCAGCAGTATATTTAGAGTTACACAGACTCAGCAGTATATTTAGAGTTACACAGACTCAGTAATATATTTAGAGTTACACAGACTCAGTAATATATTTAGAGTTACACAGACTCTGTAATATATTTAGAGTTACACAGACTCAGTAATATATTTAGAGTTACACAGACTCAGTAATATATTTAGAGTTACACAGACTCAGCAGTATATTTAGAGTTACACAGACTCAGCAGTATATTTAGAGTTACACAGACTCAGCAGTATATTTAGAGTTACACAGACTCAGCAGTATATTTAGAGTTACACAGACTCAGTAATATATTTAGAGTTACACAGACTCAGTAATATATTTAGAGTTACACAGACTCAGTAATATATTTAGAGTTACACAGACTCAGTAATATATTTAGAGTTACACAGACTCTGTAATATATTTAGAGTTACACAGACTCAGCAGTATATTTAGAGTTACACAGACTCAGTAATATATTTAGAGTTACACAGACTCAGTAATATATTTAGAGTTACACAGACTCAGTAATATATTTAGAGTTACACAGACTCTGTAATATATTTAGAGTTACACAGACTCAGCAGTATATTTAGAGTTACACAGACTCAGGTAATGATAGCAGTATATTTAGAGTTACACAGACTCAGTAATATATTTAGAGTTACACAGACTCAGTAATATATTTAGAGTTACACAGACTCAGTAATATATTTAGAGTTACACAGACTCAGTAATATATTTAGAGTTACACAGACTCAGTAATATATTTAGAGTTACACAGACTCAGTAATATATTTAGAGTTACACAGACTCAGTAATATATTTAGAGTTACACAGACTCAGTACTATATTTAGAGTTACACAGACTCAGTAATATATTTAGAGTTACACAGACTCAGTAATATATTTAGAGTTACACAGACTCAGTAATATATTTAGAGTTACACAGACTCTGTAATATATTTAGAGTTACACAGACTCAGCAGTATATTTAGAGTTACACAGACTCAGCAGTATATTTAGAGTTACACAGACTCAGGTAATGATAGCAGTATATTTAGAGTTACACAGACTCAGTAATATATTTAGAGTTACACAGACTCAGTAATATATTTAGAGTTACACAGACTCAGCAGTATATTTAGAGTTACACAGACTCAGGTAATGATAGCAGTATATTTAGAGTTACACAGACTCAGTAATATATTTAGAGTTACACAGACTCAGCAGTATATTTAGAGTTACACAGACTCAGGTAATGATAGCAGTATATTTAGAGTTACACAGACTCAGTAATATATTTAGAGTTACACAGACTCAGCAGTATATTTAGAGTTACACAGACTCAGGTAATGATAGCAGTATATTTAGAGTTACACAGACTCAGTAATATATTTAGAGTTACACAGACTCAGCAGTATATTTAGAGTTACACAGACTCAGGTAATGATAGCAGTATATTTAGAGTTACACAGACTCAGTAATATATTTAGAGTTACACAGACTCAGCAGTATATTTAGAGTTACACAGACTCAGGTAATGATAGCAGTATATTTAGAGTTACACAGACTCAGTAATATATTTAGAGTTACACAGACTCAGCAGTATATTTAGAGTTACACAGACTCACTAATACATTTAGAGTTACACAGACTCAGCAGTATATTTAGAGTTACACAGACTCAGGTAATGATAGCAGTATATTTAGAGTTACTCAAGTTTCTGTTCTGTCATCCAGGCACCAATCTGTTCCTTCTTCCAGTCTCTAACCTGGACTACATCTGGCTGCGGGGGATCTGGTTTCTGGCTGGGACTAGGCAGTGGTTGTATTCTCTGGTGTTCAGTGTCATCTTTTTTCTACAACGATATTAAAACAAGACAATCCTACAAATGGGACCATATGTTATATTGAATAATTGAATCAGGGTTCATGCTAGGTCAGAAGTAGTGATGTGCACCGGTTACAAAATCCATAATCGATTAATCTGAATAATCAGACGGGTAAACCGATTAGATAATCGATTATTAATCGGGCTACTGATATAATTACAAATCAAAATCAATCCATCTAATTTGTGAGTTTAGCAATCTATTTAGTGCTAATAAATTACTACATCTAACTTACATGTTTCTACAAATTCGTTACAAAAGTTACTACATCTGAGTACTAGAATTTAAGTTAGTAGACTGCCACATGTTATAAACATTACGTTTTAAGTTAATAGAGGACAGAACGCATAGTGACATACTAGTGAAAAGCCTAGTACTAGATGTTAGAATTTTTGTTGCAAATGTGCAATGCTAATAAAATACAGCCAGCCAATAGTAAAATTGTGTTTTTATCTATTTTAACTATAAACAAATATCAAAGTATGAGACAAAAATAAAATCAATAAAAAAAATAAGTATCGTCGATTATAATCGATTCCACATTTTCACAATCGATTATCACCGATGACCACGCCGGCGAATGATTGTCGGCTACTTAGCGATAATCGGTTTATCACTAGTCAGAAGTTTAAACTTTATTTATTTTACAACGATTGCGAAGCAAGTTCTAACAACTTATATTAATCACTCTCGTTGGCGCGGATGAAAGCATATATGTGGTCATTCGTGTGGAAGGAAACTGGAGTACCCGGAGAAAACCCACCTGTCCGATCTGGCAACCACCATAGATTTATATCACTTAGTCTTTGAATATATACAGTACATGTCCATGGATTTATTTCACTTACTCTTTGAATATATACAGTACATGCCCATGGATTTATTTCACTTACTATCTGAGCATATACAGTACATGCCCATGGATTTATTTCACTTACTATTTGAAGTGAAATATACAGTACATGCCCATGGATTTATTTCACTTACTATTTGAGCATATACAGTACATGCCCATGGATTTATTTCATTTACTATCTCAGCATATACAGTACATGCCCATGAATTTTATTTTACTTACTATCTCAGCATATAGAGTACATGCCCATAGATTTATTTTACTTACTATCTCAGCATATACAGTACATGCCCATATATTTATTTTACTTACTATCTCAGCATATACAATACATGGCCATAGATTTTATTTCACTTATTATCTGAGCATATACAGTACATGCCCATTGATTTATTTTACTTACTATCTGAGCACGTAGTTGATTCATCTGATCCTGAAATGGTTTTTGCGGAGAGAACTCGATGAACATCTTGGCACCAATCAGAGCACCGAGCCAGCCATCAGGTTTATACCCACGCTGCATCTTCAATGGAACAATCTTTTTCTGTCGAGCGTATGCATAATCTGCTTCTGAAGGTAAAACACCAACAAAACTTTACACACAATTAAATATCACCTTTTTCACACAAACATATCAATGTTACCACATTAAAATATCACCTTTTTCACACAAACATATCAATGTTACCACATTAAAATATCACCTTTTTCACACAAACATCAATGTTACCACATTAAAATATCACCTTTTTCACACAAACATCAATGTTACCACATTAAAATATCAATGTTAGCATAAGCTGTCAATCACCGTAAGTTAGCAGAATGTTTCTAGGTGTTATATATTGGACTAACCCCTAAATATCCTCTCACGCACCTACCCCCTTCATGGCTCAAAATACACCCTACCTCTTCTAACCCACCCTGCCCATTTTCTGACCAACCCTGCACATTTCTACACTCGGGAATAAACCCTATGACTGATGCATATATTACTACAGTACAAACAAATTAATGGATGTCCGCCTCCGTGGTTAAGGTCGCTGACTTGTATACCACTGTAACCTAAAATTAATCACTGATGGGCACAGGTTCAAGCCCCGCTCAGACCGTGTCTCTTTATATGAACAAGTTGGCATTTTCTTACAGAGGTTGGTGTACCAAGTACTGCAGCATGTCCAGGAAAGGTGTTGTTAGGTAAACTGCCCGTTGCTCAAATTGGCAACCGATAGCGATGTTAACTAAATTAAATTAATGGATTATGGCAAGAACAGCATGCTAAATTTGATAAATATCTGAGTTCTAGACACATAAAGCCAGAGTAAGACCGCAAGGTGGGGAATAACTGACCATACTTGATATGAGACAACACAATTAATGATTGTCACAATTAGTAATTAACATGGACACCAGAATGAGACAACATGAGTCACAATTAATTATTGTCACAATTAGTTATTAACATGGACACCAGATCATACGATATCCCTCCAGAAGCCAGAGAAACACACTTTATTTACCTGTCCTACAGTTTTGACTCTGTTTATATTTCTCGGAGAAGCAGACGATGATAATGTATGACTCCTCCACAGCCCGGGCCATTCCCTCCAGTAAATTAGCATACTTATTCATCTCCTTAACGTCTATCCATATCGAGTAACCTTCACTTTGAAGAACTTGATATATCTGAAAAATTTAATATACATCTATCAATATTATATTTAAACTGAACAATACCCCCAACAAGGATTATAAATGACCAGTCCAGGGCCTGAGGTTATAAAACATTTCTCAGATCTCAAAGTCAAGCTCAAATGATCTGATTGGTTGATTCTGAGTGTTACTGTCAGCTGAACCAATCAGACACTTGATAATGAGTTTTGAGTTTTATAACCTCGGGGCCAGTATCTTAGTCTGACTATACCCTACCCCAAGAGTTACAAATGACCAGCCCAGTACATTAGTCCCCCCGGTTTCCAACCCCAAAGGTTACATATACCCAGTACTGTAGACTTCCCCCATACAAGGGTTACATATATCCAGTACTGTACTGTAGACTTCCCTCATACAAGGGTTACATATATCCAGTACTGTAGACTTCCCCCATACAAGGGTTACATATATCCAGTACTGTACTGTAGACTTCCCCCATACATGGGTTACATATATCCAGTACTGTACTGTAGACTTCCCCCATACAAGGGTTACATATATCCAGTACTGTAGACTTCCCCCATACAAGGGTTACATATATCCAGTACTGTACTGTAGACTTCCCCCATACATGGGTTACATATATCCAGTACTGTACTGTAGACTTCCCCCATACAAGGGTTACATATATCCAGTACTGTAGACTTCCCCCATACAAGGGTTACATATATCCAGTACTGTACTGTAGACTTCCCCCATACATGGGTTACATATATCCAGTACTGTACTGTAGACTTCCCCCATACAAGGGTTACATATATCCAGTACTGTAGACTTCCCCCATACAAGGGTTACATATATCCAGTACTGTACTGTAGACTTCCCCCATACAAGGGTTACATATATCCAGTACTGTAGACTTCCCCCATACAAGGGTTACATATATCCAGTACTGTAGACTTCCCCCATACAAGGGTTACATATATCCAGTACTGTACTGTGACTTCCCCCATACAAGGGTTACATATATCCAGTCGTACTGTAGACTTCCCCCATACAAGGGTTACATATATCCAGTACTGTACTGTGACTTCCCCCATACAAGGGTTACATATATCCAGTACTGTA
>JABXNX010000389.1:0-17721 GCA_014843695.1 Archivesica marissinica | reverse complement strand
ACAGAGAGATGGAGAGAGAGCGAGCGAGAGAGAGATGGAGAGAGAGAGAGAGAGAGAGAGAGAGAGAGAGAGAGTGAGAGAGAGATGGGGAGAGAGAGGTGTAATGAGTGGCTGATCGATTCTGCATATTAACATTTCTATTTGTTAATAGGATAAGGAGTGTGTCAAACAAGGATTTGTAGGGGTTGGGTAATTGGTTTGGGGGTTCATTTGTAGTGTAAGCTGTTCCAGGTCCTGTGTTGTTTAGAGTTATCTTTGTACTGTATTTATGAAAACATTAATTGATATGCATGTATATTTGATTAGTTTAGTTAAACTTTGACCATTTCAAGTTGTGTCTATCTATTTTTCCAGAATATGAAGCAATGTCTTTTTCGATTTCGATCCTTTGATACAAGTACTTTTTAAATGATTTGAACTTTGGCAGGATTTTACTATATTTCATATTTGAGATAAAGTATTTGCACAGGATTATTATAAAATTAACAATGTTATTAGTTTCGCACCCTAAACTACTGTCTTTAAAGATTAAAGAACTGTTAATACCAAAAGTTCCTAGATAATTACGAATAATTGTGATAAAACTGTCCCTGTTTATTTCTAGAGTGGTTATAGCATGTACTGCCAGTGTTTATTTATAGACTGGTTATAACATGTACTGCCAGTGTTTATTTCTAGACTGGTTATAACATGCACTGCCAGTGTTTATTTCTAGACTGGTTATAACATGTACTGCCAGTGTTTATTTATAGACTGGTTATAACATGCACCGTCCCTGTTTATTTCTAGAGTGGTTATAGCATGTACTGACAGTGTTTATTTCTAGACTGGTTATAACATGTACTGCCAGTGTTTATTTATAGACTGGTTATAACATGTGGTGGTTGTACTGCCAGTGTTTATTTATAGACTGGTTATAACATGTACTGCCAGTGTTTATTTCTAGACTGGTTATAACATGCACTGCCAGTGTTTATTTCTAGACTGGTTATAACATGTACTGCCAGTGTTTATTTATAGACTGGTTATAACATGCACCGTCCCTGTTTATTTCTAGAGTGGTTATAGCATGTACTGACAGTGTTTATTTCTAGACTGGTTATAACATGTACTGCCAGTGTTTATTTATAGACTGGTTATAACATGCACCGTCCCTGTTTATTTCTAGAGTGGTTATAGCATGTACTGCCAGTGTTTATTTATAGATTGGTTATAACATGTACTGCCAGTGTTTATTTATAGACTGGTTATAACATGCACTGCCAGTGTTTATTTCTAGACTGGTTATAACATGTACTGCCAGTGTTTATTTCTAGAGTTGTTATAACATATACTGCCAGTGTTTATTTCTAGAGTGGTTACAACATGTACTGCAGTGTTTATTTCTAGACTGGTTATAACATGTACTGTCAGTGTTTATTTCTAGAGTGGTTACAACATGTACTGTCAGTGTTTATTTCTAGACTGGTTATAACATGTACTGTCAGTGTTTATTTATAGACTGGTTATAACATGTACTGCCAGTGTTTATTTATAGAGTGGTTATAACATGCACTGCCGTGTTTATTTCTAGACTGGTTATAACATGTACTGCCAGTGTTTATTTATAGACTGGTTATAACATGCACTGTCCCTGTTTATTTCTAGAGTGGTTATAGCACGTACTGACAGTGTTTATTTCTAGAGTGGTTATAACAGGTACTGCACGTGTTTATTTCTAGACTGGTTATAACATGTACTGCCAGTGTTTATTTCTAGACTGGTTACAACATGTACTGCCCGTGTTTATTTCTAAAGTGGCTATAACAGGTACTGCACGTGCTTAATTCTAGACTGGTTATAACATGTACTGCCGTGTTTATTTCTAGAGTGGTTATAACATGTACTGTCAGTGTTTATTTCTAGACTGGTTATAACATGTACTGCCAGTGTTTATTTCTAGAGTGGTTATAACATGTACTGTCAGTGTTTATTTCTAGACTGGTTATAACATGTACTGTCAGTGTTTACTTCTAGAGTGGTTATAACATGTACTGTCAGTGTTTACTTCTAGAGTGGTTACAACATGTACTGTCAGTGTTTATTTCTAGAGTGGTTATAACATGTACTGTCAGTGTTTATTTCTAGAGTGGTTATAACATGTACTGCCAGTGTTTATTTCTAGACTGGTTATAACATGTACTGCCAGTGTTTATTTCTAGACTGGTTATAACATGTACTGCCAGTGTTTATTTATAGACTGGTTATAACATGCACCGTCCCTGTTTATTTCTAGAGTGGTTATAGCATGTACTGCCAGTGTTTATTTATAGACTGGTTATAACATGTACTGCCAGTGTTTATTTATAGACTGGTTATAACATGCACCGTCCCTGTTTATTTCTAGAGTGGTTATAGCATGTACTGCCGGTGTTTATTTATAGACTGGTTATAACATGTACTGCCAGTGTTTATTTCTAGACTGGTTATAACATGTACTGCCAGTGTTTATTTATAGACTGGTTATAACATGTACTGTCAGTGTTTATTTCTAGAATGGTTATAACATGTACTGTCAGTGTTTATTTCTAGAGTGGTTATAATATGTACTATCAGTGTTTATTTCTAGACTGGTTATAACATGTATTGCCAGTTTTTATTTATAGACTGGTTATAACATATACTGTCAGTGTTTATCTCTAAAGTGGTTACAACATGTACTGCCAGTGTTTATTTCTAGAGTTGTTATAACATATACTGCCAGTGTTTATTTCTAGAGTGGTTACAACATGTACTGCCAGTGTTTATTTCTAGAGTGGTTATAACATGTACTGCCAGTGTTTATTTCTAGAATGGTCATAGCATGTACTGCCAGTGTTTATTTATATACTGGTTATAACATGCACTGCCCGTGTATATTTCTAGACTGGTTATAACATGTACTGCCAGTGTTTATTTATAGACTGGTTATAACATGTATTGCCAGTGTTTATTTATAGACTGGTTATAACATGTATTGCCAGTGTTTATTTATAGACTGGTTATAACATGCACTGCCAGTGTTTATTTCTAGACTGGTTATAACATGTACTGTCAGTGTTTATCTCTAAAGTGGTTACAACATGTACTGCCAGTGTTTATTTCTAGAGTTGTTATAACATGTACTGCCAGTGTTTATTTCTAGAGTGGTTACAACATGTACTGCCAGTGTTTATTTCTAGAGTGGTTATAGCATGTACTGCCAGTGTTTATTTATAGACTGGATATAACATGCACTGCCAGTGTTTATTTCTAGACTGGTTATAACATTTACTGCCAGTGTTTATTTCTAGAGTGGTTACAACATGTACTGTCAGTGCTTATTTATAGAGTGGTTACAACATGTACTGTCAGTGTTTACTTCTAGAGTGGTTATAACATGTACTGTCAGTGTTTACTTCTAGAGTGGTTACAACATGTACTGTCAGTGTTTATTTCTAGAGTGGTTATAGCACGTACTGACAGTGTTTATTTCTAGACTGGTTATAACATGCACCATCCCTGTTTATTTCTAGAGTGGTTATAGCACGTACTGACAGTGTTTATTTCTAGACTGGTTATAACATGTACTGCCAGTTTTTATTTATAGACTGGTTATAACATGTACTGTCAGTGTTTATCTCTAAAGTGGTTACAACATGTACTGCCAGTGTTTATTTCTAGAGTGGTTACAACATGTACTGCCAGTGTTTATTTCTAGAGTGGTTATAACATGTACTGCCAGTGTTTATTTATATACTGGTTATAACATGCACTGCCCGTGTTTATTTCTAGACTGGTTATAACATGTACTGCCAGTGTTTATTTATAGACTGGTTATAACATGCACCGTCCCTGTTTATTTCTAGAGTGGTAATAGCACGTACTGACAGTGTTTATTTATAGAGTGGCTATAACAGGTACTGCACGTGCTTAATTCTAGACTGGTTATAACATGTACTGCCAGTGTTTATTTATAGACTGGTTATAACATGCACCGTCCCTGTTTAATTCTAGAAGGATTATAGCATGTACTGCCAGTGTTTATTTATAGACTGGTTATAACATGTACTGCCAGTGTTTATTTATAGACTGGTTATAACATGCACCGTCCCTGTTTATCTCTAAAGTGGTTACAACATGTACTGCCAGTGTTTATTTCTAGAGTTGTTATAACATGTACTGCCAGTGTTTATTTCTAGAGTGGTTACAACATGTACTGCCAGTGTTTATTTCTAGACTGGTTATAACATTTACTGCCAGTGTTTATTTCTAGAGTGGTTACAACATGTACTGTCAGTGTTTATTTCTAGACTGGTTATAACATGTACTGCCATTGTTTATTTATAGAGTGGCTATAACAGGTACTGCACGTGCTTAATTCTAGACTGGTTATAACATGTACTGCCCGTGTTTATTTCTAGAGTGGTTATAACATGTACTGCCAGTGTTTATATCTAGACTGGTTATAACATGTACTGTCAGTGTTTATTTCTAGACTGGTTATAACATGCACCGTCCCTGTTTATTTCTAGAGTGGTTATAGCATGTACTGCCAGTGTTTATTTATTGACTGGTTAAAACATGTACTGCCAGTGTTTATTTCTAGACTGGTTACAACATGTACTGCCCGTGTTTATTTCTAAAGTGGCTATAACAGGTACTGCACGTGCTTAATTCTAGACTGGTTATAACATGTACTGTCAGTGTTTATTTCTAGACTGGTTATAACATGTACTGCACGTGTTTATTTCTAGAGTGGTTATAACATGTACTGTCAGTGTTTATTTCTAGACTGGTTATAACATGTACTGCCCGTGTTTATTTATAGAGTGGTTACAACATGTACTGTCAGTGTTTATTTCTAGACTGGTTATAACATGTACTGTCAGTGTTTACTTCTAGAGTGGTTATAACATGTACTGTCAGTGTTTACTTCTAGAGTGGTTACAACATGTACTGTCAGTGTTTATTTCTAGAGTGGTTATAATATGTACTGTCAGTATTTATTTATAGACTGGTTATAACATGCACTGCCAGTTTTTATTTCTAGAGTGGTTACAACATGTACTGTCAGTGTTTATTTCTAGACTGGTTATAACATGTACTGCCAGTGTTTATTTATAGAATGGTTATAACATGCACTGTCCGTGTTTATTTCTAGACTGGTTATAACATGTACTGCCAGTGTTTATTTATAGACTGGTTATAACATGTACTGCCAGTGTTTATTTCTAGACTGGTTATAACATGCACTGCCAGTGTTTATTTCTAGACTGGTTATAACATGTACTGCCAGTGTTTATTTCTAGAGTTGTTATAACATGTACTGCCAGTGTTTATTTCTAGAGTGGTTACAACATGTACTGTCAGTGTTTATTTCTAGACTGGTTATAACATGTACTGCCAGTGTTTATTTATAGAGTGGTTATAACATGTACTGCCCGTGTTTATTTCTAGACTGGTTATAACATGTACTGCCCGTGTTTATTTCTAGAGTGGTTATAACATGTACTGTCAGAGTTTATTTCTAGACTGGTTATAACATGTACTGCCAGTGTTTATTTATAGAGTGGTTATAACATGTACTGCCAGTGTTTATTTCTAGAGTGGTTATAACATGTACTGTCAGTGTTTATTTCTAGAGTGGTTACAACATGTACTGTCAGTGTTTATTTCTAGAGTGGTTATAACATGTACTGCCAGTGTTTATTTCTAGAGTGGTTATAACATGTACTGCCAGTGTTTATTTATAGACTGGTTATAACATGTACTGCCAGTGTTTATTTCTAGACTGGTTATAACATGTACTGCCAGTGTTTATTTCTAGAGTGGTTACAACATGTACTGTCAGTGTTTATTTCTAGAGTGGTTATAACATGTACTGTCAGTGTTTACTTCTAGAGTGGTTATAACATGTACTGTCAGTGTTTATTTCTAGAGTGGTTATAACATGTACTGCCAGTGTTTATTTCTAGACTGGTTATAACATGCACGTCCCTGTTTATTTCTAGAGTGGTTATAACATGTACTGACAGTGTTTATTTCTAGACTGGTTATAACATGTACTGCCAGTTTTTATTTATAGAGTGGTTATAACATGTACTGTCAGTGTTTATTTCTAGAGTGGTTATAACATGTACTGCCAGTGTTTATTTCTAGAGTGGTTATAACATGTACTGCCAGTGTTTATTTCTAGACTGGTTATAACATGTACTGCCAGTGTTTATTTATAGACTGGTTATAACATGCACTGCCAGTGTTTATTTCTAGACTGGTTATAACATGTACTGCCAGTGTTTATTTATAGACTGGTTATAACATGCACCGTCCCTGTTTATTTCTAGAGTGGTTATAGCATGTACTGCCAGTGTTTATTTATAGAGTGGTTATAACATGTACTGCCGTGTTTATTTCTAGACTGGTTTAACATGTACTGCCAGTGTTTATTTATAGACTGGTTATAACATGCACGTCCCTGTTTATTTCTAGAGTTATAGCATGTACTGCCAGTGTTTATTTATAGACTGGTTATAACATGTACTGCCAGTGTTTATTTATAGACTGGTTATAACATGCACCGTCCCTGTTTATTTCTAGAGTGGTTACAACATGTACTGCCAGTGTTTATTTCTAGAGTGGTTATAACATGTACTGCCAGTGTTTATTTCTAGAGTGGTTACAACATGTACTGCCAGTGTTTATTTCTAGACTGGTTATAACATGTACTGCCAGTGTTTATTTCTAGAGTGGTTATAACATGTACTGTCAGTGTTTATTTCTAGACTGGTTATAACATGTACTGTCAGTGTTTATTTCTAGAGTGGTTATAACATGTACTGCCAGTGTTTATTTCTAGACTGGTTATAACATGTACTGCCAGTGTTTATTTATAGACTGGTTATAACATGTACTGTCAGTGTTTATTTCTAGAGTGGTTATAACATGTACTGCCAGTGTTTATTTCTAGACTGGTTATAACATGTACTGCCAGTGTTTATTTCTAGACTGGTTATAACATGTACTGCCAGTGTTTATTTCTAGACTGGTTATAACATGTACTGCCAGTGTTTATTTCTAGACTGGTTATAACATGTACTGCCAGTGTTTATTAATGGTATAACAGACTGCGTGTATTCTAGACTGGTTATAACATGTACTGCCAGTGTTTATTTTAGACTGGTTATAACATGTACTGCCGTGTTTATTTCTAGAGTGGTTATAACATGTACTGTCAGTGTTTATTTCTAGACTGGTTATAACATTACTGCCAGTGTTTATTTATAGAGTGGTTATAACATGTACTGTCAGTGTTTATTTCTAGAGTGGTTATAACATGTACTGTCAGTGTTTATTTCTAGAGTGGTTATAACATGTACTGTCAGTGTTTATTTCTAGAGTGGTTACAACATGTACTGTCAGTGTTTATTTCTAGAGTGGTTATAACATGTACTGTCAGTGTTTATTTCTAGACTGGTTATAACATGCACTGCCAGTGTTTATTTCTAGACTGGTTATAACATGTACTGCCAGTGTTTATTTCTAGACTGGTTATAACATGTACTGCCAGTGTTTATTTATAGACTGGTTATAACATGCACGTCTGTTTATTCTAGTGGTTAACATGTACTGCAGTGTTTATTTAGATGGTTATACAGTACTGCATGTTTATTTTAGAGGTTAAACATGTGTTTATTTCTAGATGTTATAACAGTGTTTATTTCTAGATGGTTATAACATGTACTGCCAGTGTTTATTTCTAGAGTGGTTAAACATGTACTGCCAGTGTTTATTTCTAGAGTGGTTATAACATGTACTGCCAGTGTTTATTTATAGACTGGTTATAACATGCACTGCCCGTGTTTATTTCTAGACTGGTTATAACATGTACTGCCAGTGTTTATTTATAGACTGGTTATAACATGCACTGTCCCTGTTTATTTCTAGAGTGGTTATAGCATGTACTGACAGTGTTTATTTTAGAGTGGTTATAACAGGTACTGCAGTGTTTATTTCTAGACTGGTTATAACATGTACTGCCAGTGTTTATTTATAGACTGGTTATAACATGCACCGTCCCTGTTTAATTCTAGAAGGATTATAGCATGTACTGCCAGTGTTTATTTATAGACTGGTTATAACATGTACTGCCAGTGTTTATTTATAGACTGGTTATAACATGCACGTCCCTGTTTATTCTAAAGTGGTTACAACATGTACTGCCAGTGTTTATTTCTAGAGTTGTTATAACATGTACTGCCAGTGTTTATTTCTAGAGTGGTTACAACATGTACTGCCAGTGTTTATTTCTAGACTGGTTATAACATGTACTGCCAGTGTTTATTTCTAGAGTGGTTACAACATGTACTGTCAGTGTTTATTTCTAGACTGGTTA
The DNA here is from genome assembly GCA_014843695.1 of Archivesica marissinica. Lineage (NCBI taxonomy): Eukaryota > Metazoa > Mollusca > Bivalvia > Venerida > Vesicomyidae > Archivesica > Archivesica marissinica. The sequence goes on along the minus strand of JABXNX010000389.1, from coordinate 9,329 downwards.
TAACATGTACTGCCAGTGTTTATTTATAGAGTGGCTATAACAGGTACTGCACGTGCTTAATTCTAGACTGGTTATAACATGTACTGCCCGTGTTTATTTCTAGAGTGGTTATAACATGTACTGTCAGTGTTTATTTCTAGACTGGTTATAACATGTACTGCCAGTGTTTATTTCTAGAGTGGTTATAACATGTACTGTCAGTGTTTATTTCTAGACTGGTTATAACATGTACTGCCAGTGTTTATTTATAGACTGGTTAAACATGTACTGTCAGTGTTTACTTCTAGAGTGGTTACAACATGTACTGTCAGTGTTTATTTCTAGAGTGGTTATAGCACGTACTGACAGTGTTTATTTCTAGACTGGTTATAACATGTACTGTCAGTGTTTATTCTAGAGTGGTTACAACATGTACTGCCAGTGTTTATTTCTAGAGTGGTTACAACATGTACTGTCAGTGTTTATTTCTAGACTGGTTATAACATGTACTGTCGTGTTTATTTCTAGACTGGTTATAACATGTACTGCCAGTGTTTATTTATAGACTGGTTATAACATGCACTGCCAGTGTTTATTTCTAGACTGGTTATAACATGCACTGCCAGTGTTTATTTCTAGACTGGTTATAACATGTACTGCCAGTGTTTATTTCTAGAGTGGTTATAACATGTACTGCCAGTGTTTATTTCTAGAGTGGTTACAACATGTACTGTCAGTGTTTATTTCTAGACTGGTTATAACATGTACTGCCAGTGTTTATTTATAGAGTGGTTATAACATGTACTGCCAGTGTTTATTTCTAGACTGGTTATAACATGTACTGCCAGTGTTTATTTCTAGAGTGGTTATAACATGTACTGTCAGTGTTTATTTCTAGACTGGTTATAACATGTACTGCCAGTGTTTATTTATAGACTGGTTATAACATGTACTGTCAGTGTTTATTTCTAGAGTGGTTATAACATGTACTGTCAGTGTTTATTTCTAGACTGGTTATAACATGTACTGCCAGTGTTTATTTCTAGAGTGGTTATAACATGTACTGTCAGTGTTTATTTCTAGACTGGTTATAACATGTACTGCAGTGTTTATTTTAGACTGGTTATAACATGTACTGCCAGTGTTTATTTATAGAGTGGTTATAACATGTACTGCCAGTGTTTATTTCTAGACTGGTTACAACATGTACTGCCAGTGTTTATTTATAGATGGTTATAACATGACTGCAGTGTTTATTTAGTTGTGTTTATTCTAGAGTGGTTATAACATGTACTGCCAGTGTTTATTTCTAGACTGGTTATAACATGTACTGCCAGTGTGTATTTATATACTGGTTATAACATGCACTGCCCGTGTTTATTTCTAGACTGGTTATAACATGTACTGCCAGTGTTTATTTATAGACTGGTTATAACATGCACCGTCCCTGTATATTTCTAGAGTGGTAATAGCACGTACTGACAGTGTTTATTTATAGAGTGGTTATAACATGTACTGCCAGTGTTTATTTCTAGACTGGTTATAACATGTACTGCCAGTGTGTATTTATATACTGGTTATAACATGCACTGCCCGTGTTTATTTCTAGACTGGTTATAACATGTACTGCCAGTGTTTATTTATAGACTGGTTATAACATGCACCGTCCCTGTATATTTCTAGAGTGGTAATAGCACGTACTGACAGTGTTTATTTATAGAGTGGTTATAAAATGCACCGTCCCTGTTTAATTCTGGAAGGATTATAGCATGTACTGCCAGTGTTTATTTATAGACTGGTTATAACATGTACTGCCAGTGTTTATTTATAGACTGGTTATAACATGCACCGTCCCTGTTTATCTCTAAAGTGGTTACAACATGTACTGCCAGTGTTTATTTCTAGAGTTGTTATAACATGTAATGCCAGTGATTATTTCTAGAGTGGTTACAACATGTACTGCCAGTGTTTATTTCTAGACTGGTTATAACATGTACTGCCAGTGTTTATTTCTAGAGTGGTTACAACATGTACTGTCAGTGATTATTTCTAGACTGGTTATAACATGTACTGCCAGTGTTTATTTATAGAGTGGCTATAACAGGTACTGCACGTGCTTAATTCTAGACTGGTTATAACATGTACTGTCAGTGTTTATTTCTAGACTGGTTATAACATGTACTGCCAGTGTTTATTTATAGAGTGGTTACAACATGTACTGCCAGTGTTTATTTCTAGAGTGGTTATAACATGTACTGCCAGTGTTTATTTCTAGACTGGTTATAACATGTACTGCCAGTGTGTATTTATATACTGTTTATAACATGCACTGCCCGTGTTTATTTCTAGAGTGGTTACAACATGTACTGCCAGTTTTTATTTATAGACTGGTTATAACATGTACTGTCAGTGTTTATCTCTAAAGTGGTTACAACATGTACTGCCAGTGTTTATTTCTAGAGTGGTTACAACATGTACTGCCAGTGTTTATTTATAGAGTGGTTACAACATGTACTGTCAGTGTTTATTTCTAGACTGGTTATAACATGTACTGTCAATGTTTATTTATAAACTGGTTATAACATGCACTGTCCCTGTTTATTTCTAGAGTGGTTATAGCATGTACTACCAGTGTTTATTTATAGACTGGATATAACATGCACTGCCAGTTTTTATTTCTAGACTGGTTATAACATTTACTGCCAGTGTTTATTTCTAGAGTGGTTACAACATGTACTGTCAGTGCTTATTTATAGAGTGGTTACAACATGTACTGTCAGTGTTTACTTCTAGAGTGGTTATAACATGTACTGTCAGTGTTTACTTCTAGAGTGGTTACAACATGTACTGTCAGTGTTTATTTCTAGAGTGGATATAGCACGTACTGACAGTGTTTATTTCTAGACTGGTTATAACATGCACCATCCCTGTTTATTTCTAGAGTGGTTATAGCACGTACTGACAGTGTTTATTTCTAGACTGGTTATAACATGTACTGCCAGTTTTTATTTATAGACTGGTTATAACATGTACTGTCAGTGTTTATCTCTAAAGTGGTTACAACATGTACTGCCAGTGTTTATTTCTAGAGTGGTTACAACATGTACTGCCAGTGTTTATTTATATACTGGTTATAACATGCACTGTCCCTGTTTATTTCTAGAGTGGTTATAGCATGTACTGCCAGTGTTTATTTCTAGAGTGGTTATAACATGTACTGCCAGTGTGTATTTATATACTGGTTATAACATGCACTGCCCGTGTTTATTTCTAGACTGGTTATAACATGTACTGCCAGTGTTTATTTATAGACTGGTTATAACATGCACCGTCCCTGTTTATTTCTAGAGTGGTAATAGCACGTACTGACAGTGTTTATTTATAGAGTGGCTATAACAGGTACTGCACGTGCTTAATTCTAGACTGGTTATAACATGTACTGCCAGTGTTTATTTATAGACTGGTTATAACATGCACCGTCCCTGTTTAATTCTAGAAGGATTATAGCATCTACCGCCAGTGTTTATTTATAGACTGGTTATAACATGTACTGCCAGTGTTTATTTATAGACTGGTTATAACATGCACCATCCCTGTTTATTTCTAGAGTGGTTATAGCACGTACTGACATTGTTTATTTCTAGACTGGTTATAACATGTACTGCCAGTGTTTATTTATAGAGTGGTTACAACATGTAATGTCAGTGTTTACTTCTAGAGTGGTTATAACATGTACTGTCAGTGTTTACTTCTAGAGTGGTTATAGCACGTACTGACAGTATTTATTTCTAGACTGGATATAACATGTACTGCCAGTGTTTATTTCTAGAGTGGTTACAACATGTACTGCCAGTGTTTATTTATAGAGTGGTTACAACATGTACTGTCAGTGTTTATTTCTAGACTGGTTATAACATGTACTGATGTTTATTTTAGACTGGTTATAACATGTACTGCCAGTGTTTATTTATAGAATGGTTATAACATGCACTGCCCGTGTTTATTTCTAGAATGGATATAACATGCACTGCCCGTGTTTATTTCTAGACTGGATATAACATGTACTGCCCGTGTTTATTTCTTGACTGGATATAACATGCACCGTCCCTGTTTATCTCTAAAGTGGTTACAACATGTACTGCCAGTGTTTATTTCTAGAGTTGTTATAACATGTAATGCCAGTGTTTATTTCTAGAGTGGTTACAACATGTACTGCCAGTGTTTATTTCTAGACTGGTTATAACATGTACTGCCAGTGTTTATTTCTAGAGTGGTTACAACATGTACTGTCAGTGATTATTTCTAGACTGGATATAACATGTACTGCCAGTGTTTATTTATAGAGTGGCTATAACAGGTACTGCACGTGCTTAATTCTAGACTGGTTATAACATGTACTGTCAGTGTTTATTTCTAGACTGGTTATAACATGTACTGCCAGTGTTTATTTATAGAGTGGTTACAACATGTACTGCCAGTGTTTATTTCTAGAGTGGTTATAACATGTACTGCCAGTGTTTATTTCTAGACTGGTTATAACATGTACTGCCAGTGTGTATTTATATACTGGTTATAACATGCACTGCCCGTGTTTATTTCTAGAGTGGTTACAACATGTACTGTCAGTGTTTATTTCTAGAGTGGTTATAGCACGTACTGACAGTATTTATTTCTAGACTGGATATAACATGTACTGCCAGTTTTTATTTATAGACTGGTTATAACATGTACTGTCAGTGTTTATCTCTAAAGTGGTTACAACATGTACTGCCAGTGTTTATTTCTAGAGAGGTTACAACATGTACTGCCAGTGTTTATTTATAGAGTGGTTACAACATGTACTGTCAGTGTTTATTTCTAGACTGGTTATAACATGTACTGTCAATGTTTATTTATAAACTGGTTATAACATGCACTGTCCCTGTTTATTTCTAGAGTGGTTATAGCATGTACTGCCAGTGTTTATTTATAGACTGGATATAACATGCACTGCCAGTTTTTATTTCTAGACTGGTTATAACATTTACTGCCAGTGTTTATTTCTAGAGTGGTTACAACATGTACTGTCAGTGTTTATTTCTAGAGTGGTTATAACATGTACTGTCAGTGTTTACTTCTAGAGTGGTTACAACATGTACTGTCAGTGTTTATTTCTAGAGTGGTTATAACATGTACTGTCAGTGTTTATTTCTAGACTGGTTATAACATGCACTGACAGTGTTTATTTCTAGACTGGTTATAACATGTACTGCCAGTGTTTATTTCTAGAGTGGTTACAACATGTACTGCCAGTGTTTATTTATAGACTGGTTATAACATGCACTGTCCCTGTTTATTTCTAGAGTGGTTATAGCATGTACTGCCAGTGTTTATTTCTAGAGTGGTTATAACATGTACTGCCAGTGTGTATTTATATACTGGTTATAACATGCACTGCCCGTGTTTATTTCTAGACTGGTTATAACATGTACTGCCAGTGTTTATTTATAGACTGGTTATAACATCGTCCCTGTTTATTTCTAGAGTGGTAATAGCACGTACTGACAGTGTTTATTTATAGAGTGGCTATAACAGGTACTGCACGTGCTTAATTCGACTGGTTATAACATGTACTGCCAGTGTTTATTTATAGACTGGTTATAACATGCACCGTCCCTGTTTAATTCTAGAAGGATTATAGCATCTACTGCCAGTGTTTATTTCTAGACTGGTTATAACATGTACTGCCAGTGTTTATTTATAGACTGGTTATAACATGCACCGTCCCTGTTTATTTCTAGAGTGGTTATAGCACGTACTGACAGTGTTTATTTCTAGACTGGTTATAACATGTACTGCCAGTGTTTATTTATAGAGTGGTTACAACATGTACTGTCAGTGTTTACTTCTAGAGTGGTTATAACATGTACTGTCAGTGTTTACTTCTAGAGTGGTTATAGCACGTACTGACAGTATTTATTTCTAGACTGGATATAACATGTACTGCCAGTGTTTATTTATAGACTGGTTATAACATGTACTGTCAGTGTTTATTTCTAGAGTGGTTACAACATGTACTGCCAGTGTTTATTTCTAGAGTGGTTACAACATGTACTGCCAGTGTTTATTTATAGAGTGGTTACAACATGTACTGTCAGTGTTTATTTCTAGACTGGTTATAACATGTACTGTCAATGTTTATTTATAGACTGGTTATAACATGTACTGCCAGTGTTTATTTATAGAATGGTTATAACATGCACTGCCCGTGTTTATTTCTAGACTGGATATAACATGCACTGCCCGTGTTTATTTCTAGACTGGATATAACATGTACTGCCAGTGTTTATTTCTAGACTGGTTATAACATGCACTGCCCGTGTTTATTTCTAGACTGGTATAACATGTACTGCCAGTGTTTATTTATAGACTGGTTATAACATGCACTGTCCCTGTTTATTTCTAGAGTGGTTATAGCATGTACTGCCAGTGTTTATTTATAGACTGGTTATAACATGCACTGCCAGTGTTTATTTCTAGACTGGTTATAACATGTACTGCCAGTGTTTATTTCTAGACTGGTTATAACATGTACTGCCAGTGTTTATTTATAGACTGGTTATAACATGCACCGTCCCTGTTTATTTCTAGAGTGGTTATAGCATGTACTGCCAGTGTTTATTTCTAGACTGGTTATAACATGTACTGCCAGTGTTTATTTCTAGACTGGTTATAACATGTACTGCCAGTGTTTATTTATAGACTGGTTATAACATGCACCGTCCCTGTTTATTTCTAGAGTGGTTATAGCACGTACTGACAGTGTTTATTTCTAGACTGGTTATAACATGTACTGCCAGTGTTTATTTCTAGACTGGTTATAACATGTACTGTCAGTGTTTATTTCTAGAGTGGTTATAACATGTACTGTCAGTGTTTATTTCTAGACTGGTTATAACATGTACTGCCAGTGTTTATTTCTAGACTGGTTATAACATGTACTGCCAGTGTTTATTTATAGACTGGTTATAACATGCACCGTCCCTGTTTATTTCTAGAGTGGTTATAGCACGTACTGACAGTGTTTATTTCTAGACTGGTTATAACATGTACTGCCAGTGATTACTTCTAGAGTGGTTACAACATGTACTGTCAGTGTTTATTTCTAGAGTGGTTATAACATGCACTGTCAGTGTTTATTTCTAGACTGGTTATAACTTGCACTGCCAGTGTTTATTTCTAGACTGGTTATAACATGTACTGCCAGTGTTTATTTCTAGACTGGTTATAACATGCACTGCCAGTGTTTATTTCTAGACTGGTTATAACATGTTCTGCCAGTGTTTATTTCTAGACTGGTTATAACATGCACTGCCAGTGTTTATTTCTAGACTGGTTATAACATGTACTGCCAGTGTTTATTTATAGACTGGTTATAACATGCACCGTCCCTGTTTATTTCTAGAGTGGTTATAGCACGTACTGACAGTGTTTATTTCTAGACTGGTTATAACATGTACTGCCAGTGTTTATTTATAGACTGGTTATAACATGCACCGTCCCTGTTTATTTATAGACTGGTTATAGCATGTACTGCCAGTGTTTATTTCTAGACTGGTTATAACATGTACTGCCAGTGTTTATTTCTAGAGTGGTTACAACATGTACTGTCAGTGTTTATTTCTAGACTGCTTATAACATGTACTGCCAATGTTTATTTATAGAGTGGTTACAACATGTACTGTCAGTGTTTACTTCTAGAGTGGTTATAACATGTACTGTCAGTGTTTACTTCTAGAGTGGTTACAACATGTACTGCCAGTGGTTATTTCTAGAGTTGTTATAACATGTACTGCCAGTGTTTATTTCTAGAGTGGTTACAACATGTACTGCCAGTGTTTATTTCTAGACTGGTTATAACATGTACTGCCAGTGTTTATTTCTAGAGTGGTTACATCATGTACTGTCAGTGTTTATTTCTAGACTGGTTATAACATGTACTGTCAGTGTTTATTTATAGACTGGTTATAACATGTACTGCCAGTGTTTATTTATAGAATGGTTATAACATGTACTGCCAGTGTTTATTTCTAGACTGGTTACAACATGTACTGCCCGTGTTTATTTCTAAATTGGCTATAACAGGTACTGCACGTGCTTAATTCTAGACTAGTTATAACATGTACTGCCCGTGTTTATTTCTAGACTGGTTATAACATGTACTGCCAGTGTTTATTTATAGACTGGTTATAACATGTACTGTCAGTGTTTATTTCTAGAGTGGTTATAACATGTACTGCCAGTGTTTATTTCTAGACTGGTTATAACATGTACTGCCAGTGTTTATTTATAGAGTGGTTATAACATGTACTGTCAGTGTTTATTTCTAGACTGGTTATAACATGTACTGCCAGTGTTTACTTCTAGAGTGGTTATAACATGTACTGTCAGTGTTTATTTATAGACTGGTTATAACATGTACTGCCAGTGTTTATTTCTAGAGTGGTTATAACATGTACTGCCAGTGTTTATTTCTAGACTGGTTATAACATGCACTGCCAGTGTTTATTTCTAGACTGGTTATAACATGTACTGCCAGTGTTTATTTCTAGACTGGTTATAACATGTACTGCCAGTGTTTATTTCTAGACTGGTTATAACATGTACTGCCAGTGTTTATTTCTAGACTGGTTATAACATGTACTGCCAGTGTTTATTTCTAGACTGGTTATAACATGTACTGCCAGTGTTTATTTCTAGAGTGGTTATAACATGTACTGCCAGTGTTTATTTCTAGACTGGTTATAACATGTACTGCCAGTGTTTATTTCTAGACTGGTTATAACATGTACTGCCAGTGTTTATTTCTAGACTGGTTATAACATGTACTGCCAGTGTTTATTTCTAGACTGGTTATAACATGTACTGCCGTGTTTATTTCTAGACTGGTTATAACATGTACTGCCAGTGTTTATTTCTAGAGTGGTTATAACATGTACTGTCAGTGTTTATTTCTAGACTGGTTATAACATGTACTGCCAGTGTTTATTTATAGACTGGTTATAACATGTACTGTCAGTGTTTATTTCTAGACTGGTTATAACATGTACTGTCAGTGTTTATTTCTAGAGTGGTTATAACATGTACTGTCAGTGTTTATTTCTAGAGTGGTTATAACATGTACTGCCAGTGTTTATTTATAGACTGGTTATAACATGTACTGCCAGTGTTTATTTCTAGACTGGTTATAACATGTACTGCCAGTGTTTATTTCTAGACTGGTTATAACATGTACTGCCAGTGTTTATTTCTAGACTGGTTATAACATGTACTGCCAGTGTTTATTTCTAGACTGGTTATAACATGTACTG